>WJQU01002094.1:0-25000 GCA_029228625.1 Pseudolycoriella hygida | reverse complement strand
AACCTTCCAATAAAAAAATTATTTTTGTCCAATAAAAGTAATTAATGTCCAATAAAAAATTTGTATAAGGAATAATAGTAATTAATAATAATAAAAATTATTCCCTAAGCATTACAAAAGTTCTTTGACAGAAGTGATAGGAAGTCTCAATTCGCAGCAACTGTACCTTATCTGTACCTCTAATACAAATTTCAAAAAATGAGAAATAAAACAGTGCATTTTAGAGGTATGCTGTAAAACAATTTCTTGTTCAGTATAATGTTCTTTTTCAATTAAAAATACGTTGCATACATGCTCTAACCTAATTGATTGAGTTAAGTTTAATGATAGTCCGTATTCTCAACTACGAAAGCATGGATGACGCCACTAGAGAAAAGCGACTAGCACTAGTACTAGTTGAGACGTAAATTCAGCTATAATGGAAATAACATGGGTGTCACTTCTGAGGTTTGGGGGCGAGACACTATCAATTATTGAACATGATATGCGTGACAGAGGCCCCGAAGTTCCAAATAACGACTAGAGATTTCCTTGCCGCATATGAAGGAAAAATTACGCGTAAGGAAATTCCGTATTTAAGTCATGTAATACAATGACGTCATTAGAAGAAGAAGTTGACGAGTATTTATCGTTTCATAAATTATTCAGCCCGTTAATAATTTCGAAAAAAAACTGAATTCGATTAGAAACTGGAACGGATGGCAAAGTCATCATTTACAAGAGATAAGTATAACATTTAAACAAACAAAATTTCAATTCATCGAACGAAAATATCACAAAATAAACTGAAAACAGATGCAAACTTATTTACAACAAAAGAATAAAATTAAGTGACACATTTTTGGGAAAGCACAACTTTTTTCTGACAGTATATGCCAGGGCTATGTGCCTGACAATGAAATAAAGTTGTGATTCATCGATTGTCATGTAAATATTTCAAATTCTAAATGCATGACATTTCTTCCACTACTCTACGTGTAACATATTACACTTTTGATTCTAGATTTAAGAATTTTCGTTTTGACGATTGGGAAAAATTATTTCTAGAATCTCTTATTTTGACGCTGTTTTGTTCTCCTAGTGGCAACAAATTTATTGTAAATTGAATTCAATGTGCAAATGTTATTAAAATTCAAATGGTAATATTCCATGAAAACCGGATAATTTTTCTGTTGATTACTAATACAACTCCACGAGCGTAAAATGTCTGTCTATTGGGAGTAGTAATTTTGTTTTATTTTAAAACAGATATTGAAAGTTGGGTGACGGATGAAAGAAAATAGGTTGATAAATTATCGAGAAAAATGCGCGGTCAGAGAGCGGAGCCTTTACGAAACGAAAATTACCTTTTGACCTTAGAAGTGGAAGGCCGAAAAGCGAGGTTTTGAGGATGTGTTTGAAACTCAAGGAGACAATAACTATTATTATTTCCTGGTGACCAATAGTACAAAATTCCTATTTTGTGTATATATCTCAAAACAAGAGATAAATCCTGCTTTAGGAAGACATCATTTCCATTCAATTTTTGGACCCGTACGAAGTACGACTCCTATACGTTTGCCACTATGTTTCTAACCAGTCCGTCTGCAAACGCGATAATTCGAGTAAATTTTAACCGATTTTTCCAATGAAAGCTAGTATAGTACCAGAAGCGATTTCGGGATTGCAGATGGACGAAGGGCCACTGGAGTGGCTGAAGTAAATCTTTTCCGATTTTCATCGATATTTTTTTGTTCGAAAGGTGTAGGAATGAGTGCTCGTTTTCTTCATTGTCTCTGGTAGATACCCCGAATCAACAATCTCAAAGAAGAAAAGTACATCTTTTTTGATATCGAACTTTTTCATTTGAAATGTTTCTTGTATTCGATATCACTTACATTATGTCATAAAAATTAAAAGTTGAAGTTGAAGTTTCATTGAAAAATTTGTCTGTTTTATTTCTCGAAACGAGTGACAGAGTGGAAAGTAAAGTGGGCGCACAGATTTGTAGAGTAAACTTAGCCACCACCTGGTTACGGGCCTGCCACAATGTGTCAAATAATGAAAATCTCATTTTTGAAAACTTAAAAGAATTTTTGGTGAAAAATGGAATGACTAAATTGTTCCATCCATTCGTAAAGAAAACATATCGATCGTCCGATCGACTTGGTGATTTATCATCGGTGGCGTCAGTCTTATTGTTTTTGCAAGTTCTGATAATGCAAGAGAATGATTCGATTGTAAATGTATTTCAGCAAAACTCCCCCATGTATAAATAGTGTATGGCACATCGTACACCGTCAGTAATATTCAAGTTGTTTAGTGCGTCTGGTGCTATAACAGTTGCTTTGACTGAATCATCGAAAATGTCGTACGGCTGGGAAACAAGTGAGTGTATACATAATGACAACATTTTGAATCGTTTGAAGACTAAAAACTCTCATTTGAGGTCGCGGCTACCAACCCATAGCCCAATGGGTTAGTACATGCAATGATGAGATTCCACCCAACGCAGTGGTCGGTGGTTATGACATATCCGGAGAAAATCTTTACATTGGGAGGACTAGTCATGAGGGAGAAATAATTCCCGGTATGTGACATTTTTCATTTCAATTTCATATCCAACTTGCTCTACTCGCTTCCAAAGGCAAAGTGGTGGCATCACATGGGACTTGCTACGTATCTTACGGAGGGATAGAACACAGTAAGCGCAATTATCAGGTGTTAATTCACACTGCTACCGGCACGGATTTTATTTGGCTGGAAGCATCGCATGGTGAAGTTCCTAGTGGCGCTGTTCAAGGTGAACCCAAGTGTCTCCATCAATTCGTAGATTATTATTCCCCTTTTATAGGTGGTGTTGGTGATGATGGTGAAAGACTCTTCATCGGTAGAGTCGAGCACGAAGGCTCCATGTGCATCGGAAAGGTGCATCCGAGTCATAATTCATGTTACATCGCCTTTGGAGGACAAGAACATGCATACCAAAGGTAGGTTTTCAGTTTAAATTCCACAAAAGCTGTACTAATGCATGCATCAATGAACAAAAGCTACGAGGTTCTATGTGTGAAACATATTCCATTGGAACATTAACAATCTGTGCTCACATCGCTTAATTCATTGTCAGCAATTTCAACGACAATATTGTAAAATATGTTTTTTTCTGTTTTGTTTAATAAAATATAAATATGAAATTTGTGGATTTCGTGTAAATGAACGTCAAAATAAATACTTCTGCGCAGGTTTTTGTGGTGCTTAAAAGTTTCTATTTATTTTGAACAAAGTTTAATTTTCTATTGCCTGCCGCTTCTACTGATTAAAAAACTTCTCAACAAAACTTCGCCCAAGTGCCCTCATGAAAGAATCCAAATGAGGCAATACCCTCCACGGCAAGAAACGAAACATGATTCAGTAACTAGGCGTTGTTTGGTTAGTCTTTTTACTGTGTTTAACTAAAAATTATGAAGTGCCTTTTTTAACATACAAGCTCGGAGGAAAAATCCACCCACTCCCGTGTCAGTCCTCTTTTTATGAATCCACCCCAGTCAAACTCATTTTCAACAACAAAAAGGAGATTTACAAAATAGCATTGCTAACTCAACCTTGCTTCGGAAGCAACTTTCTAACTGCCATAGTTCTAGAGATATGAGTCATCCCTCCCGACTCTAGAAGCAGCTAAATCCCAAGGATTGAGAAATTTTTCGTAAAATGCTGAAGAACATGTTCACGTTCTCTTAATTTTTACATTCTACACTCTTTGACAATAAATCTCCATATTGCATAAGTTAAGGAAATATAGTCGAACAATCTCTGCTTTCGTGTATGGCTGAGAAACTCAATTTCGCCCATTCCATTGGTCCCAGCGGCCAAACCACTCCAGATTTCCACAAAACTGTTTTCTTTCTTTTGTGAGATCAAATGTTTTCTTTTGACACAAAAATGAACAATTTCCCTGCTATTTTTGCTGAGATATTTGCAAAAACGCTTCACCGACCCCCGAAAATCCACTTCTTCTACCACATATACCCATGACATCATCATCATGTGATACTCTACCTTTTAGGATAAAAGTGTGGGGTGATCGACTGAGCCGTTTGGAAAAAAAAGTTGAGACGGACGACTGGACCTTTTTTTTCTGATTCGTCATCTCTAGACGATAACAAATGTATTCCCCCAACTCCCACCTCAATCTACCCCATGTTACAATCAAATTGTTTGTAGTAAACGTATAGGACCTTTGTACCTAGTATGGGTCCAAAAATCAGTCGATCGTTTTCGGACGGGAAAATAGATGAACGAAATTTCGATGTTCTCCCCTTAGTGCTATCTCTGCATACATTGGGTTGAAAAGACGGAAAGTCTAAGAAACGAAAATTGAATCAACTTGAATTTCATAAACTTCGTTTTGAATTAATCTCAAAATTTCCGTTAATTCGTTAAAAAAACACGAAATTTCGAGATGATTCTTGAAGATTCGCGAAATTCCTGGAAAAATTCGCGAAAATAGGCCCGGGTTCATAGAAATATAGTTGTGTTTCAATCCATTAAGTTAGCTTAGTAAAATTGTACAGATTGATGAAGGTTTCAGTAACTTTCCCTAGTGACACTAAACAACTGAATTTCATTTCCAAATAAAAACACTAAATCATTAAGAGAAAGATTGAATCTTAATGACAAAATCGTGCATAAAATGGTTGAATTTTATTTCAGCATTACTACAGTCATAACATAATTTGTTTAACAAAACCTCATCATAATAAATAAAAAATCTCCTCCATACTGTCACACGACCGGAACGTTCCCATGATTGCTGCCGCATTTCCCGTCTGAATTGCCAAAGTTATTTTTTACATGGACGTGATTTTTTAAACAATTTAATTTTTTCGCGCCGATTATGTTGTAGTTCTGTCTCGTTGTACTAGATTCGAATGCAGCGTGACTGATGGTGCTCGTATATGGTTCATATCCCGGATAATTTTCATTATATTGCATAAGCCATCAGACGATAGATGGCCAACAACTTCATGTGAAAGAGCAGTAATTACGTTGGACAGGTTAGACATAAAAGACGGTTATGGAAAGAAATGTGGTGCTAGATTGTAAAAGTGATTTCCGTTCAGAAAAACAAGAGTTTTCGCCTAATTACCATGATAAGCAACTGCTGAACCGATTAATTAACTCGCTTAAGTTAAACTTGTTAAAAGCGAACATCCGCATAACTTTACAAAGTATTCGTCGTAATAATCAACAGTCAAGCGTCCAAAAAGCAACAAGATCGCATGTTGTAATGCGATTGTTCAATTTCTTTTTCAGAGCAACAAACAACAATTACCGATGCTGATCCATTCTGTTGCTGGTATCATTTGCAGCATCTGTAATGTGTGCTTTTCCAACGAATTGATGCATTGCTAAAGTAGTTTAGCTGTACAATTTTGTATAAATGATGCGAATTATTATAGTTATTTACTTAATTGATAAATTACATGTTGTAAATGACGTGCAAAAGATATCGTTGGTTTTCTTAACTAGTTCGACACTAGTTAGTAGATGATGGTTTATTTCTCGTGTATTTTTATGTTGCATGTTCAGATGATAGACGGAAGTATAAATCGATAGCGACAATACTTTTTTATTCAGAGTAATTGGTATACGACTGCTGAATTGAACCTACTTTGTAAATGAAATGGAGCATTTAACATATTATTCGATACTAGGACTGATTTTGCGCGTACATAGAGAAATGCTATATTAGACCCGTACGAAATACGTGTCTTATGCGTTTACTGCGACGTTTCCCGTCGAATTTCAAAAATACTATCGAATACTACGACGAACGTTTGCAACCAGCCGGATCGGGACTCGGGAGCTGGTGGGTTTTTCGTGTCTATAAATAAGAGAAATATGCAAAAAAAATTTTTGTCCATCTGTTTCGCCCCTCGGGCTAAAGCCCACGGGGGGAAAATAAAATTTTCGCCCCTTGGGATGAAATTTTTTTTTACTTTCGCACCGCATATGAAGCATGAAAAATCTAATACATCACTCGGAGATACTTCGTACCTCTCCCTTGTAGTGTAAATAACTATTTCATACCTCTTTTTGTGCTGATTTTCTTTATGCGCATATATTTAATGTATATTGTAGTGTCTCGTCTGTAGCCGGCATTAATCAATTGTTGCTGCCGTCCACTGGGGGAGGGTAAGGGATTGAAAATCTCTCACATTGTGACAAAGGGGATGCGTTCGACTGTGCTCAGAAAGGAATCAAACTAATCGAAACCGACTGTCTGTTAACAATTCACTTGTTTAATTTTTAACGTGATGGGTGGCCTGTAATCCAGCAGGGCTTTGATCTCAACAAATGATTTTTATCAATCAAAACCGAAAAAAAATAAATAAAGAAATATTCGCTTTTGTGTCATATCTTGTGGTCAGTGTTTGTCACAACATTGAGATTTATGCAAAAGGAGAATAGGTGCACAAACTCCATAAATACAGAAAATCATTTGTTATCTTATTTCAATGGGCATACACAAAAAAATTACAGAAAACCTTAAGATAATGCGATAAAGGTAGACAATAAAACGGCAAACATTACAAGAAAGTTTATAAATTGAATAATAGAATTCTGTCTTCGAAAAGTCAATTGATACCGACAAAGAATGTGCTTTTTACGTAGGTGGAAAATATTATTTATTTACCACTTTGTGTTAATATCAAAACATTCCTTTTTCTAATTCGGTGAATGATGGTATTTTTATTTCATTCATCATTGCAGTCAACGTATAGAAGCTGTAAAGGTTTCCCCTACCGACAGCAAGATGCACACAAACCAGCGTGCAAAACAGTTTCTCAAGATTATAAATAGGAAACTGTCTGGTACTTAAGTGGATAAAATTTTAATATTTCTTTAACAAATCGATAATTTATTTTGTAATTGAAAAGCAAGACGATAACGATCTTATTTTACGTGAATTCAATGGAGATGTAGACGATTCCTTGAGATTATACCAATGTTTAATCAATTGCAAAATTAATCCAGTTCATAAGAAAAGCTAGTAAAAAGGCAAAGTAGTTATTTACTCACCAGAATTGTCATTTCGTTTTAGTTTTTTACGCACTGGTGCTGTAAAAAATTTTTACGCACTGAATGGAAGTAGACGTCAAATTTAGTTCAATTATTTAAATTATTAGTTTAAGTATTAGTTTAATTATTTAAATTATTAAAAAAAAATTGAAAAAAAGCAGGTTCTCTGATATACGTTACGAATGCTGGTAGTTTAACGCACACAATGTGTTGGCGAGCTCGCCTTCGGCTTGTATCGGCGATCTCACATTTAGTGCGTAGCTTGTATCAAAAAGTACTATTGAGAAATTGAGTTTTTTTTGTTGTGGATAAAAACGGTTGTTCATAACGTTGTGTTACTCTAACTAGGTGAGGAAAGCCGGTAATTCTATTACCGATAAAACCTATTTACCGGCTTATACAGTTTTCATTACATCTTTGTACTGAAACTTAATATTACGTAGAAACGACAATGACATCCCACTTTTGATAAAAGAATTTCTACCAATTTCTGGAACTGAAAAGACTCATCATAATAAGAATGATTGCGTAAACGGTTTTTGCAAACACGAGTTAACTTTCAAAAATTGCAACCGATTAAATTCAAAAATAGAACTCACCCACAGCGCGATGTAGTAAATTAAAGTCAAAGACAGTGGCCCAGTCGCAGACTCAACGATGTAGAATGAACGATATGAGAAACACATTTCCCAATCAGATTTTGTTGACAATATCCGCAAATTTGATCCGCTAATAATTCAATCAATATTCAATGAGTTTGATTGTTTGAGTTATAAAAATTGGTAACTTAAGAAGAAACAAAGGTACTATGCGTTTACTACAAACAGTAACATAGGTGAGGGGAATACATTTATTATCGCCTAGAGATGACGAATCAGCAAAAAAAAAAAAATGTCCTTCCGTCCGTCTCCACTTTTTTTCAAACAGCTCAACCGATCACCCTAAGTTCAAAGATGAGCACAATCGGTCAAGTAGTTCCGGAGATATGACATATTATATGATATGATATGATATAGAAGGAAAAGCAAGGGGCCAAGGATGGATCCTTGAGGTATCCCGGAAGTGGGGACAATCTTGTGCTATTTGGTGCTGCCAATTACGACGTATTGCCTTCTGCCAACTAAGTATGATTTAAGCCATCTTCGATAGTGATCGGTGATTCCGTAGCAGCTTAGCTTTCGCAATAGAAGATCATATGAAATTTTATAGAATGCTTTGCTGAGGTCGGTGTAAATCGTGTCAATTTGTCCACCGTTCTCAATAAATTTCAGCAAGTCGTTGACATATTCGAGAAGATTGGTTGGAGTGGATCTACCACTGACAAAACCGTGTTGGTCGGTATTAACGTATTTTCTGATCCGCTCATAAAGTATATTGGCATATCAGGCGCTCAAAGACTTTGGATGCTGCACATAGGATGCTAATCGGGCGGCAGTTCTGGACTTTACATCGATTTGCAGATTTGAATCTAGGCATGACGTAACTTTCTTTCCAGGTAGCCGGGTATTTGCCTTCACACATCGATTTGTTAAACAGAAGTTGATCTTAACCAAAATTTTCTCAACATCAGCCGTGGTAATAGTAGGAAATTCAAAGTAAGGAGCAATTATTCCCAGTTCAAGCACAGTTGCTGTGGGTCGGTTGTAAACAGATGAAAAGTATTCTGCAAACACTGATTGTCTATCACTGGCTATCACGTCATTATATTGGACACAATTGGGTAGAGAGTTTGATTTTTTCAGCGTTTTCGTATAGAAGAAGAAGCACTTGGTATTTACTGTCAATTACTTTCAATGTTCGAGATATAAATATTGTGACACTCATCCTGAAGTGATTTCACAGCTGTGGTGATCATAGTTCACACAGAAATCAATCAAAGTATATTAGTCTAGTTACCGAGAAACCGGGTATAAAAGGAATGTATTTTTGTGAATAAAATTAGATTTGTTTCAACCTCGAATGAGGAAACATCTCTCTTTCATTTGTAGTTAGAACATACAATCACTACAAATTGGTGACCCCCACGTGATGACGTGTGAACTATGATCACCACAAGCCATACGTAAAGCAGAGAAATTATAACGATCGGTTTGACTGGCAGTGTTTTTCCGGTTTTGTAGATTTTAAAATTTGACGCTTAATCTCCTTTCTCTTAATAAGTCTGATCAGTTCATTTGAGTACCAACAAGGATAGTTTCTATTCACACTCTTCGTCTTCGGCACATTTTCGATTATTACCATTAAAGTTTTATAAAATGCATTTATTGCGTCGTCAATCGATAATTTATCAATTTTCGGGGGTCGGTGAAACTTTTCCGCAAATATTCAGTAAAGAAGATATAGCACGGAAGTTGTTCATTTTGGTGTTGTTAAAATCGGGTCAGTAGTCTGAGCACTGTGACTTGTGGAATGAACGAAATTGTGGATATCGGCCATATACGAAAGCAGATGGTTTTTCGTCTATATTTGCTTAACTATCAAATACAAAATTGGAGAGAACAAAATTTTAGAGAACACGTGTTTCAGGGTTTTGGGGATGGTATGACCACTTTTAGTATTGGGTGGGATGACTCATATCTCTAGAACTACGGCAGTTATAAACTTGATTTCGAAGGCAAAGTTGTAGCTCCGCTCTTGTTGGAATTCACTATTTTCTCACCAAGGATATAATATAAAATAGCCTTTTCAATGTCTCCTCCTTAGCTTTGAAGTAATTGAAAATTACAATTTCGGTGACTCATAGAGTGTAGTTTTTCATTAAATTTTCAATTTTCGATCTGCTCTCATCTTTTCTGTCGGAAGAATGGTAGTTTTTCTAGTGAAACATTGAGATTAGTATCATTTTAAAACTAATAACTTTTATAGAAAGACGTTAAGAAGAATTTCTTCATTTGATCCGAAAATGGCCACCAGATGGCTCTGTAATACCCTTCAACTCCACTCCGATAACAAGTAACCTTTTTGACCCCGAAAGAAATAGCGATGGGGCATCTTGCCACTTTTTACATATTTTTTAGAAAAATGTAGCCCTAGAATACGCCACACGCTTCCCAGTGTTCGTTTCAGCCTTATTCAATCATAAAGAAAACAACATTTATTATTTCTGGTTCTATCTTAAATTATCATTTTAAATTACTAGAACGCCCTACGACTTAATACAAATAGATGTTCATGAATCCACTTCCATTTTTTTCTGTTACAAGTGTTACAGTCTGGGTATATGGCTGAGAACAAACATAATGAAAAATTCAAAAATGATTAATTTACATTTAAAAAACTACATAATCATCGTACAAATTTCAGCCTCGTTGGAAACGTTAAACCTCCATCGCCATAGGTAATCTGAGAAACTCAGATTAACCCTCTAAATTAGAATAGAATTTTAAGATACGAAAAGAGAAATTGAAGGAAAAAAGAGTAAAATGATATGTAATGGTCATGGCTGACTTATAAATAGCTTTTATTTATGTTATCTATATTTTATCGCGGCTTTCTATTACATTTTATACATTGGGCGGGTATTAACATTTATTTAGTTTTTTTTCTTTTATTTATTTCTGTTCAAATTATATAATCAATATGTTCTTTGTACAGACTTAACTGAATTTATTATTCTTCAGAAAAGAAATTATCTTTTCTATTTCCAAGCATAGATTTGGAACAGGTTCTACAAGTTTTTTTTTATGTTTGAGGAGAGTCAAGAAATTTTTCATCATTTCTTTCATATTAAGAAATTTGTTAGTCAAATGTGAAATGTTTCCCATTGATCAATAGAAATGGTAATTATCTTTTGACTTCATTTCCACTTTATCAATTTGTTCATAAATTTTCAAATTTATCTGAAAAATTCCAAAATAAAAAATATTTTGGTTGATCAATTTGCTTTAAAAGGTTCTTATCGCTCGTTCTAAGATTCGGGAAGTGAATTTGAAAACTTACCGATGATAATTAAGCAATTTAAAATTACTTCGCAAAGTCAAGCTGTGATGATGAATTCTAACGAGAGCGAAAGTTTGCGGCCGTAATTCGCTCGTGCTGGAATTCAATTTTCTCATAGTTTTTTCTCCTGATAGCTTTGCGAGGTGTGAATTATCGTTTTTATCCACGAAACAAAAACCTCAATTTACTAAAACGTTCACATGAATAAAGAGAAATCATAGCAACACAACAACATTTCATAAAACGAATTATGATGACAGTTCAGGGGTGCTGCTGCAAATGTGTCGTCGTCGACCCATATTTTTATTTTATCTACACAAATAATTTGTCCTCAATTTGTACCATGCGTCCGACACAAAAATAGTTATTTACGTAACTAGGAAAAATATTATGTTTTTGACGAGTGTGAGCTTTGCAGCCCGCGGCGAAGTCAAAAACATATATTTTTCCGAGTTTCGTAGATATTTTTCATTTCGAGGGTTCAGAAAACTGCTTTTCTGTTTTAAAATTAGACGGAAAACAGCAGTTAAAACTTTGAGCAAGATTGGTGATGCTATGAATTTGTTCTCAATTTGTCCTAAATTCTTGAAACTTTCGAATTTAGTCTACTACAACTTCGATAGTGTAAAAGTGTGTTACTAGATTTTGAAGTGTTTTGTACTGAAACGTTTAGTACAGTAAAAATTTGTCCTTTCGGAATATACATTCAAAATTTTCAAAAGATTTCCTCAAACAAGAGTATAAAGGATTATTTTTTTGGACTGGTACTTAAACCTCTATTTAAATATGACCACAGAAACGTACAGACTTTTGTATTTTCTAATTAAAAAAATTACGAGGGGCACCTTTTAAGTCTTGAGAATTGGCCAAACTAGGCAAATAATGCTAGATAATCAAACGGATATGAAAAATTTGACATTTTTCATGGTATGTTTGCGAACAACGTTTTTTATTATATCTACAATTTTTGTTAGTAAAATTTTTTTAAAAGGTTCCTCAACACAGAAAATGATTTTTAGTCGCTAAAATTTTAGTTCCGTGAATTTTTATGATGTTCGCCTTTGTGTAACTCAACAAGCATGTACCTATAAACCTATATTAACTTTTGGCGATTAAGTACCATCCAGTACCTTCGTCCTTGACTAGTTCGATTGATTAAATCCATACCGTACATCTCTCAGCGGCGATTCTCGTAAAGGTCATCTTAAATTTTCTGCTCTGCCACCATGCAATGCTGCTGTGTGTGAACGGGTGAAGAAAAATTGGTATAGGACCTAACGAAAAATTGGGGTATCTTTTGACATTATTTAGACCAGCATCAATTCGATTTAAGATGAACATCTAGCTACGAAAAAAATATGGTCTTGTTGAAAAACACATAACCTCACAACCGCTGAAAAGGAGGCTGGCTTGATTGTAGCACTAAAGCATTGGACAAAGATGGCCATAGTGCTTCTAAAAGTTCATATCACATCTTACTTGAAAAAGAATCGTAAACATATGCGTATAGGAGCCTGAAGCAAACCATAGATATTCTATAAGAACGATCGAAAGAGAGGTAAACCTAACATAGGTGTTACCATAAAAATCACTTCGAAGGAAATGTCTTCCAATTTTTTCAGTACTAAAAGCCATAGGACTACATGCTCAAATGACGATCGTATAACCATCAATTCTGATAAGAACAGAACCG
Source organism: Pseudolycoriella hygida (assembly GCA_029228625.1). Lineage (NCBI taxonomy): Eukaryota > Metazoa > Arthropoda > Insecta > Diptera > Sciaridae > Pseudolycoriella > Pseudolycoriella hygida. Next base: position 12,306 of record WJQU01002094.1, on the reverse strand, counting down.
TTCATTTGCTTAAATTGTTTAGCGAAAAGACAAATTCCATTAAAAGCTCTTCATCAACATGCTCCTATAAAAAGGGAGCTTTTTGACATTCAGTTTAAATAATGGTATTTCTAGGTAACCAAACCGATGGATTGATGTACCATCCGCCGTACAACCATAATCTGATACCAAAAGATGTACCTAGTTCATTCACATAAAGAAATAACTCTGTAAAATGCGAATCAAAGCACTACAAAATCTGTATATGTCCTCAAAAAGCTTTTTTTTTAGGTGTCTCATTCTACTATTTATAGTTACGCAATTAGCGACGCTAGCTTAAAACGTTGTTAGCAAACATATCATGAAAAATGTCAACTTTTTCATATCCGTTTGATTCTCTAGCATTACTTGGCTAGTTTGTCCGATTCTCAAGACTTAAAAGTGCCCCTCGTATATCCTCAATTTGTCCTTTGCGTATGTGAAATCGGAAAATTGCATAATGGCGTAGATAACTGGAAAATAGAGTGTACTAAAAAATAATAAAAGCTCTTCGAAAGCTCCCAAACTAGAAAATCGCTAAAAAGAATTCATACATTTTCAAACAGATTATTGCAAAAATATGTCCTTAATTTGTCCTTTCCCCTTTCCGATCCGATCACCGAACATTTTTTTAATTGTTTTTGTCGATATTCAAGAAAGGACAAAATAAGGACATAATTTTGCGGCCCATATTCAGAGAAGAGAATATTCAACGAGAATATGAGAAAGTTCGCTTGGTTCAAATCCGATCGGCGACACTTTTTTTGTTGTTGTTTTTTTCGCTCGTTAGGAAAGGACAAAATGAGGATATATTTCTGCTGCCCATTTAATTTTTATAATCGTGAAAGGAAGTGAAGTGTCAGTACACTAATTTGAAAGTGTCAAGAATTTAGGACAAATTAATGGCATCACAAAATCTGGGTCGACGACTACACATTTGTAGAAGCACTCAGTTCAGGAGACAGTAATTTTGCTTGCGGTGAGGACAAGAGGTGAGAAAAAAAGAATTTTGCCACCCGAATCGCCATTAGACGAAACGTACACCAAACGCTATTCTAATCGCATTTGAGTGGAGAAAATGACAATTTCACATTTACGAATACATAAAGACCTGTTTTATCGAACTAAAAGAAAAACTACTTGAAGTTATCAATAAATTATGTAAATTCTCTTAGAGAAATCACACTACTACTCATACTTAAACCAGGTAGGGATTACACGAAACTCACTAGTAATAGACCAATCTCTCTATTATCGGGTTTTTTCAAAGGAATTAGCAAGCAGAAATTAAAGGCTAATGGTTTTTTTTTTCAAGGAAGAGTATATTCCATGATACGAAGCTGAGACGAATGACTTAGACCCAGGTAGTGAACAAATCTGAGCGGCGTTTCAGCTCTATGTTAACGCAGACGGTCAGGAAAGTCAGATTCCGAACAAAACACGTAAGAAAATAATTGACAGGTGAAGAATCAAAGTAAGGAAATAATTGACAGCAGTGAAATGAAGTAGGGAAATATTTGACAGGTGGGAAATTAAGTAGGGAAATAATAACTGTCAAAGTGATGGGTCTAAATTCTGTGAGCAAATCTGACGTTTTTTGTCCGTCTGCGCATAAAACCATTTTTGGTCGCAAAAATTTAGCAACCCGTACTCCATACATCACGCAAAGCTAAATTTTTGGGATTTAAAATTTGAAACCGGAGAAAAATTTTTACGTTGGGAGGATCCGGCATTTTTTTAATCAAATGTGAAAGTATTTCGAAAGAATTTTTTGCGTTCCGAAGCTGCAAGCGGCACCCAAATTGATATCAGTTGTTTTAGGAGAAGAGACGAAGGCTTGCGTCACATTTCCCTTTTAAAAAGGGTTTTTGTTGTGATTTAGATTCACGGAATCTATATTTTAAAGCAAAATCAAGATTTCCTAATTTACTTAAGCGCTCAACTGCACATATTGTATGCATATAAGAAAATCAAAGTTCCGGAATGAATTATTCGAAATCGGAAAAGATTATATCCGGCTCTACAACACGAAAAGCACTTAAGGAAAACTGTTGCCAAACCTAATAACACCGCAAACTTCCATTTTATTACAAATCTTTAGATAACTCAAACAAACAGAAGAAATTTATTCAATTCGGCAACATATGTAGATATGTTTATTTGCTAATATCACACACTGGAATTGTTCAAACCAATCTGCAAAACCCTTCACAAATATCTCTCTGGAATACATGTTACTTTCTATATGTGTAGGATACTCTATTCAGAGAGTCCACCCTTAATTCGTCGCACATTGTGCACTCAAACGAAGGGTGTTACACATATAAACCTATATCCATATACTAATATGAAATTGCTGTATCATCATCCCTTATTTAATCATTTTGTCTGTGTTGATTGTAGAAAAGATATTTCTGTTTTGTTAGTCCATGATACTGGTTTGCCTTTTCCTCTTTCATATATTGCTTACATAATGTGAAAGCAAGAAGGTTTGTCGGTTTGTCATGTTTGAATGAATTTTTTTCCTTCTATAATTCCATGCGATGATCGCATTATGTGTAATATTGTTGTACGAAATAGACAACCACTTCGAAACATCTGCTGCGGTACCCAGATTTTGGTGTTACAAGCAATGTATTGTCAGGATATTTTAGCAGTAATATTAAAGAATGGTTGAATATTAAATGTACGATGTCATGATGGCGGTCCTCGTGTTATTCCTTTTGGTGACAATGTCATGATATATTGAAATGTTTTCGAAGTTGTTGTTCGCACTCATCATTTTTTTTTCTCGGACACATATTATTTTGTTGAAAGAGGATGCGGCTCGGAGAAGTAAGGAGGCTTAAGAGTATTTCGTCAATGGAATTTTATTTCTAGGGCTCGTCCCTTGTTACTAATAGCAACGTTGATCTTTTATTTACTATCACCACTTTACCTCTATTTGTTTGAACTTCGTAGTATCACATTTGTGAGATCTTTATTTTGTAATCATTTAATAATAAATACCCCTCCCATCTGTAACACAAAGATAAGATATGTTTTGATCCTCTAACGGAATTTCCATAAATCATCCAGTGCTTCTGCAGACAAAATTCATTTGCGCGCCCGTCATCCTTCAAAAGGCTTAACCGTGTTCCACCAAAAAGCACTTACTTTTTCGTGATATAAACTTTCGTTATTTTCTTGAAATTTTCGCGAAATTTTTTTCAAGGAGTTTGTGAGTTTTTAACAAAGTTTTAGGTATTTTCTCAAAAATTGAATGGAATCGAATTTCCGGCTAAAAACTATTTCGCGAAAATTAAAGAAAAATCAGGATTTCAAGAAAATTTTCTATAAGACTTTGTCTACCCTACCCTACTATCACTATGACAAAATATTGAACTTTTGCTGCATGAATTTTCAATTTTCAGGAGGCTTGTAGCCAGAAAAAGCCCACGCGACACAGGTAACGTTGCCATGCGAAACCGTTGCTCAGATCAGATGATTTTGTGTGGCGGATACGGCTATTAAAGCGAAGTAGAGGTTCTAGGTCCGGTAAATAAAAATTTTCAACAAGCGAGAGGTCGAGCGATGTTTTCTCACCAGCTGTCTCTGCTGCTCTAACTCACGCAAAATAAATTCTCATGTGAGAAGGAAAATTTCAATTTATTGAATGGAAAATTATTGCCCGCCGAGTTGATGGCAGAAACATTTCTTTCAGATTTAATCTCTAGAATGTAATTTCTCACATAATTACACCTCAATTCAAATTCTAAAATTCATTCAGTGACCGCTAACTGAAAAAAATTAGTCGTTTGAGATATCTCTCATTGTCCTATGCAAAACCAATGCATTACGTGTTGATTGCGGTATCACCATATATCTAGATGACATCAAATAATTGGTGTCGACATTCAGTACATTGCTACAGTTTCCTAAAAATTTCTGCAATTGTAACATGATTTTGCATTAAGTCAGAGTGCTAACTTTAACTTCTAACTAGATTTATTACTTTCGTCCTGGGCGCTAACAACACCCACTTAAAGAGACATTTCAGTCCCCCATACCCTCCCTAATTAAGGACTCAAAATCGTATGACAACACTGAAATGTGGACGTCATTATTGCAAGACTCCTAGCGTCTCGCCATTTTTAGTGGAACGAATGAGCGTCAATTGTGTATGTGTTGGTGTGAGATGTGCTGTACATACTACACTATTTTCATTTTTGCTTCAGCTTTACATACCAGTGCGAAAGTGACAGGTGCGAAATTTTTCCAACTAGGCAACACCGAATTTCATTCACAAATTAATCGAAAATTATCAATGAAATTTAGTGTTGCCATATTAGAAAAATTTTGCATCTGTCATTGTCGCATTGCTTTGTATAGGCACCGTTATGTGAAAACAGTCTATATATGTTACGTTATTAGTCCTAGAACTCAACAACAAGCATTTCTTTTTGTACTTCTATCCAAAGAAAAAATGATTCCTATTCAACTTACCATTCAAACAATGACCAAAAGCAGATTGTAATAGACAACCGATACGGACAAGAAATAATTAAATTAGTCGGTTCATCATCCGTAATGTACATCAGAAATCATATCGATACACATCGACTAATTTGAAAATTTTCTCATCAATTTTTGTAAAAAGTAAAAAAAAAAAGAATTTAAAGAATCGACAGTGACTACATAGCTCCTTATAAACATATCGGAAGAGTAGACGAACAATAAAAAAAAATGAAACCGTCAAGTTCATACAAGTATATCTAAAAGTGGTTATGTGTAGTTGTTGCCAATTTGAAAAAGTTGTTGCAACAACTTTATATAAACCACGACCGTATACATAATGACTAAATAACTTTGGACGTCCATTTATAACGAACAAAAGTTATTTTTATAAACTCGTTCGTGTATGCTGGAATACAACGCACACATCAGGCCGCAGACAAATATTCCTTACCCGGAGTAAAGTCTACGTTTAACATAGATTGGGCATTAAAACCGCAAAACAGAGTGGCGAATCTGTAAAATAATCTGCTTATGTTATGTTTGAGTTGAAGTTATGTTATGTGTTTAAAAGAGGCAAACAAAAAGAAAGCAAAACCAAAAAAAAGTAAGAACTGATTGAGTTGAAAATTTATATAACAATCAGCGGAGAAGCATACGTCTACATTGGCGAACGGGGCGATAAAAGAAGATTATCATTAGTTTAGATATACAGTTGATGTATTTTCTCAGTTTTTATATAATTATATCATTAAAGCGAATCATAATTACTTCACCTTAAGATATACGTGATTCGGTGATCGTCTTTAACTGCTTTGTGGATGGGTTCTTCTCTATTATACTCGTTTATCAAGTTATTCTTCCATTTAATCACTCATTTGAAGTACGTTCGCAGGTTTCCGTAGAATGTGACTCGATGATATAGCGTTTTAATGAGATATCCATCTCAGCCAGTTCATTAAAAGGAAAAATGCAAAAACAAAAATTGTAAGTATATTGGGCAAAAAAAATGCGTTTGCTATGAGAAGCTTCAAGCTTTAATGATGTGCATTCGCTATGGCCTTAATAGTTTACATGCATGGTTGAGGATATTTCTCTTCGCTTTTAAATGTGCAATTTATTTTGTCTTTCGTTTTTCTTTAGGTTAATTTATTTAAGTAATGGCGTGCGATTAATGTTTTAATTTTCCACAACATCATTTGGCATGCTGTGAGTGTAATGTGTACATATTAAACTGTACCCATACACAGAAGACGACGACGACGATGGACGGTTTACGAGGCAGTGTTTAATTAAATTCAACTAGACATGTAATTTTTTAAACACCTTCTGAACTTTATTAAATTAAATTATAGCTGTTCAGAGGAAAGAAGTAAACTGGATGTAATTTTGTGAATAAATTTTACGGTCACCACTACTTTTGTGGAGAGAACATGGATAATCGATTTGAAAGCAGTACTAATTTTCATACATTTGTATAAAAATATTTTTTGATTTTGTAAAAATTAAGTGCATGCCGCTGGAATTTACGCCCAGTATTTTTTTTTTTTTTTGAAGGGGGAACCAAAAACAAGGGGGTTACATAAGGGATGTGTCTCAACTTTTTTGTCCAAAAAACATGTCGAAATCATCCATTTCGACTTTTACTCGAAAAAAGACACTACTGCATAGTTGGGTGACCGCTTGAGCGGAAGCTTCATTTCCACGAAATTCTGATGAAACATGTGCGTTAAGCATCAGAATAGATCTAGAACGTATCTAAGTAAATATTGCCTTAACTCTCACCATTGCGTCCACATTAAATTGAATTGGAAATTGCCGAAAGGACCATATTGAAAAATCGCCTGAAGAAACGGCGTAAAAAAGTCTCCAAATATGCACTAAACCCGCTTTTAAAAAAAGGTTCAGAAAAAGTGTTTTTCAAACGTACTTTCAAATCAATTTTTTTTTGTACTAGGGCCTTATCTAGAATCTACCTAGAGCACTTAGAAGAGGCATCTGACCCATCTCTAGGCATCTCTACAGCAAAAAGACTCATTATTAAAGGAATATTTACGAAAAACCTCTAATCGTTTAGGGTTACGTAGTGTGAGCCGGGCCCACACTGAGGTCCCTACAGCCCGAACCACTCAACCAGTTTAATTTTCATGATTTCCTGATGTCTATATCTTATATTAAAAACCTAATTTCGCAGATATATTAGTCAAAATGTTTCACCGACCTTCAAAAAACCACGTTTCTGACCACTTTCCGGATCGTAACTTCGAATATTTTTAACCGATTTTATCTCTGGTTGGGCCCAAGGGCTGAAAATCAACATTTTTAAACCCGTACAAAGTACAAAGGTACATTTACTACATACAATTTTATTGTAACATGAGGTAGATCGAGGTGGGAGGGGGGGATGCATATATTATCGTCTAGAGATGACGAATCAACAATAAAAAAATGTCCGTCTCCACTTTTTTTTCCAAACGACTCAACCGATCAGCCTAAACTTTTTTTCCCTGAAAGGTACATACCTCCCATGATTCAAGTTCGAAAATGAGCAAAATCGGCTAAGTAGTTCCGGAGATATGGTCGAAGAAGTGGAGGTCGGACATGAAATTTTCGAGGGTCGTTGAAACTTTTTCGCAAATATCTTAGCAAGTATAGCACGGAAATTCCTCATTTTGGTGTCAAATGAAAGCATTTGATTTCACAAAACTGGGAAAATTTGTTTGTTGGAATCAGGTCAGGGTTCTGGGCGTTGGGACCAATGGAATGGACGAAATTGAGTTCCTTGGCCATATACGAGAACAGTTTTTCGTCTATATTTTCTTAACTTTGCAATATGGAGATTTACTGTCAAAAGCAAAGTTCTAGAGAATTAAATTTAAGCGAACACGTGTTCCAGGGCTTTGGCGAAATATGGTACAATCCTGGTATATGGCCACTTCCACTATTGGGCAGGATGACCCAAATCTCCAGAACTATGAAAGTTAGAAAGTTGCTTCCAAAGGCAAAGTTGTAGAGAATAAAATTTTAGAGAACACGTGTTTCAGGGTTTTATGGGAAAATTGCTTAGTCCTTGGATATAAGCTTTTCTAGATTTTAATGGTCAGCAGCCCTTGGCCCTTCAATGCCCAGATTCAATCCCTCTAAGAGTAGTGTACAAATCAACTGCAGAGAATTGATAAAAAGGTGTGCTCGTGTGCTTAAAACTAACTCATCAGTGAGACCTCTGCTGACATTTCTCCGAAATATATGAAAGAAAAACTCTCGTTTATATGATGGAATTTCACTGTAGTTTATTCAATAAACAGCTTGTTAGTAAGACTTCTTCTGGCTTAATTTATAAATAAAATTAACTTCATTCGTTGGCAGAAGGCTTGCGAAGTTATTGACTTTTTGAATTCCCACCTTTTCCTTTTCCTCGTTGATGTTTCGCCGTTCGTAGACGGTCAGCTTCGATCAATGCCTCGTAGAATCTGCCAACGAGAAAATAAATAAACGAAAATAAATCAACAAAAAATCTTACACCAGATTTTTTTTTATCGGCTCATTTCCTTTGTTTGCCTCAATTTCGAGCTCTCTAAGAAAAGTTTTTTTCATGCTTTTCAACTCAGTAATACGCTGTCTTGCCAAAGGAGTGGAATCTATCGAAGAAAGCAATATTTATAACTTCGGACGAAGTTCCGAGTAAAGTTGTTTTTACAAACTTTCAGCGGTTTCGATCCCACATTTTGAAAAAAATTAAATTTTTTCTCACAGAACATATCCGACGCGTATTACGAATAGTAAAACAGAAAAATTCGAGCAACTTATACTAACCTCGAAATTTCGCCAAACTCGATGCGGTGATTTGGCCCAGTTTTTCAAACTTTTTGGAAAATGATAAAATTAATAAAAACCGCTAAGAAAAACTATTCCAATGTTAACATTTACATCAGTTTGTATCTCCGACAATGCATTGAAAAATACACTATTAGCTCGGCTGATCTGCAGGTTTATAAAGATTTGTTTAAATCACACCCATTGAACGACGCGAAACTTACCTTAACTTCCTTGAAATCATTCGGTGCGTAAGATGGCGCTACTAAAATTGTTTGTTGTAGCTTTTCTTCGCTGGAACGGAGTTTAGGAAACATTGTCTTTTGTGTAAAAAGATCAACTACAATGTAAAGCTTCAGCAAATAATACTTCTACTTAGTTCTTTGTTAAAACAACACGATTTGAAGATATTTTTTCATCCAAAATTTCACTAAGGACCGCCCAACAACAACTATTTTTCAAGAATGAAATTCGAAATAATTTTCATCGAATGTACTCAAACTGGCGGTTACTACGTTTCGATTTAATTTTTCATCAAATCAATTATAAAATTACTTTTGGTCCTTTTTGTTACTTTGGTACTTTTGGTCCACTTTTACAGAAGGATGGGTCAAATTTTCAATTTGAAATTCCACACTGGTTTTTGAATGTGTAGACCTGCATTAAACTAGATAAACTTTTCTGAAGTTTTAGATTTTTATACCCGACACTTTTGAATATCACACAGTTTGGCTACAGTAAAAGTTGTTGAAAATTTGTTGTTAAAGTTGTTTAGTACACTTCTTCCAAATTATGAATGTTACCGAATTATGTTAACGGTGAGTTTATTGTGGGTTTTAAAATTCTCTTTGAAATAAATTTGTTAATATTCGGTGGAAATGCAATTTAATTTGACTCGTTAAATTTAAGAAATTTAAGAAAAAAAAAGTTTATTGAAAATTTGTTTTTAACTTTTTTTTTTAAATTTTGGTGGTTTCGTTTCTTCGGACGCTTTTTCAATATTGCCCGTTCGGCAATTTCCAATCAGGCTTGTTATTTGTGGTGTTATTGGAATTTGGTTCATGGCTGAATTTTAAAGCAGTTGTTGTGGATTTAGAATATTAATTTGTGTTGTATGATCGTTGTGAATTTTGCTCTCATTCTTTGAATTCGTTGGTTTATGAAATCAATCGGTTAGTCATTGGACTAGTACGAGTTCCATGCGTTTACCACTACGTTTGTAACCAGGCGATTATAGGGGGAGTAGGAAGGGGGGAGCATCGATGCCAAATCAGCAAAATAAATTTTCACATTTGTTAGGCGAAAATTGATATTTTCTCACCTTAAATGAGGTGCGAAAATTGAATTTTGCATGGGTAGTTAGCTCTTGAATGTTCTAAATAAAAGATATGGACATCAGAAAATCGCTACTCGACCCTAAACGACATTTGATCGTTTTTCGTGAATATTTCTTTAATGATGAGCTTTTTTGTTCAGTGTTGTAGAGAAAAAAGTAGCGAACATTTCAGTCCATGGAAGTATATGGGTCAGAGGCCTCTCCTAAGTGCTCTAGGTCGATTGCCTTTTTAGAATATTAACGTTGATATTATATAAACCTTTTTAGGATATTGTTTTTCTTATTATTCTTATATTCTTCAGGAAAAGTAAAAGTTTACAAAAAGTTCAATAAAACAACAAGAAAAATTAACAAATAGAGAGAGAATTTTAAAACCCACAAAAAACTCACGATTAATATAAATTTGATTTTAATGATGATTATAAAATTTGTAGTAAATTTTAAGTAAAATAGTATATTATATCACTAGGAGCAAAAGTTTTTAATTTCGACACAGGGTCGAAGTTAAAAACTTTTGCTTCGTGTCTTATACTATTTTATGCGCAGACGGACGAAGTCACATTCCGAACAAATTATAACAACAAAATTACAACTTTACAACTCGTACGTAATCTTAAATTCAATTCGTTAAAATAAAATTCAACAAAATTAAATTCAAAATTTGTAAATGGTCATACTGAATGTATTTGAGATTATAGTTGCCTGAATTCATGAATTTTCTGTTCGTGTTTTTTTACATTCTAAAAATGTTGATATCAATATAAATTAAAAGAATTTTGAGATAACTTTGTTTTTCTTTATTAGGACTTGTATTCCTGTTTAATTTTTAATTATTTTTTAATAGAAAATGCTGTTAGCTCGAACATTTTTTTTAATTTCTGGAGTAAGCAAATACAACTGGGCAAAAAAGTACTTTTCCATCCAGGTCCGAAAATGACGGCTGGTTCAAAAATTAATTGTTCAAAAGTGGGCAGAACAAGCCTACCTTACGCTCTCAATCTTGTGAGGAAATGTGACGTTTTTTGTCCGTCTGCGCATAAAATTTATTCACATACTACACTAGCCTGCTAAACTCAGTTGCAAGGCCGTATTATTGTAGCCTAGTCGAAAAAGTTGTTTTGCAATCTGATTAAGAAAGTTACCTGACTCTTAATGAAACTCTACACTAGACTTAGGCAAAATTTTTATTCAAACTTCCACCTTCTTCCAAAGTACTCCGTAACAAATTAATGCGTAAACTGTTTGTTGTAATATGAAAGGAAAGTATAACTCATCCATCGCATCATGTTTCACAGCGCTCGAACTTTTCTTCTCGTGGGTCTTGTCAGTATGCAGAACAAAAAAATGTCTTACACCGACTCTTACAGATCATAATTCATATCTCAAATTGGTTGATATTTTTCCATTTGAATATGTTTGTGGTTCATTAATTTAACATTTATTCGGGCCTGAGTGAGTGTTTTTAATGAAGTCTCAAAATTAAAACAGAGATGCTTTTGAAATCATGGTTGCATGCATGGTAAATCAAAACAACATAATACTCATAAAGCCAATAAAAAAATGAAATTTAAAAAGTAATTTATACAAATTTTACGATCAATGACATCAAACAGAATTTATTTGACCCACACTAAAATAAAGTAAAAAAAGTTCAGAAAAACGCCACCAATAAAAATGTGCTGGTATGTACAGTACATAGACACGGATCAAATTAAAATGTTTGCGTATGGTAATCATCACAAATCACATTCGTAAATTGAAATAAAAAAACCATCGCTATTCATTAAATATTTTAATGATATTGTTTAAATGTTGACACAGGGCTGGGTGTAGGCACACAATAGGTAACTTGAGCAAACACTACTAATCGTGTCTTGTCACCGAACCTCAAGTAGTGACACCTATGTTATTTTCATAGCTGAAATGGGTCGAAAATGGGTCTATTGCGTTTACTTTGTACTTGTAACTTTTGTAACCATACGATTTGAAGGCCCAAGCAGCAATTCTGAAAACCATAAGTTATTAGTTACCACAACGTTACGTAGCGTTGCAATAACTGTTGAGGACGACTTAGTGCCGTGCCTTAAAATAACCTATGGTTTTCAGAATTGCTGCTTGGGGAGGCGGGGGGGGGGGTGTAGCATCGATCGATGCCGGATCTGCAAAAAAAAAAAAAACATTTTGTGAGTCTGACCGTCCGATCGATCGAAAACATAACATAATAACTCGAGTTAACCACCGATTTTGGGATTGAATTTTGGGCAAAATCTGTAAACAACTTTCGAAGTTACTGTCGAAAAGCTGTCTAAAATGTTGTTTTTTGAAGGTCGCTCTTCAAGGTTTTGAATGAAAGATATTAAAAAATCCAGAAATTTAATTTAGTGAAAATCGGTTGAGCGATTCGGGCTCTAGGTTCCTTAATGTGGTCCCAACTAACGTTACGACCCTAGACGATATTTAGTCGACTTCCTTGAATATTCTTTTAATGATGAGGGTTTTTGTGCGCTTTATGGCCTTACGGACATAGATCATCCCCTCCTCGAAATATTTTTTTGTTCTATGCTGCGGAGAAATTGAGGGGAATTTATTTGAGCATGGAAGTATGAAACAAGGACCTCATCTAACTGCTCTAGCCTGGTTCTAAG
>WJQU01002085.1:0-25000 GCA_029228625.1 Pseudolycoriella hygida | reverse complement strand
TGTCCGAGGCCTTAGGTCGGTCTTAAAAAACGAGCAAAGCAAATTGCAATATGAAAATTCTGCGTTCCAAGCTGCCGATTGCCAAGAAGGAAATCTTCAAGTTGAGAGACAAAACTGGAACGGTTCAATCGGATAGAAATGCAATGTTAAATATTGCAAAAGAATTTTACGAGGATTTGTTTTCATCAGTACGGCCGAAACCAACGACGATGACCGAGGAAACTCACAGAGATGGACCAGTAATTACGAATGTAGGATCAGAAGAGCTGCACGAATGTAGGATCAGAAGAGCTGCCCGAGATACTCAGATAACACAGATCACCCTTTTTAATGTGGTTGCTCACTGAATGTACATTAAATGTGCAAAATCCAATTTTGTTGAGAATATGTACAAAAAATGTGCCTGTAAAGTGGTACATATTTCGATGTAAATAAAAACCACATTTTTTGTGCCATTAAAGCTCGAAATTATTGCACTAGATCACAAGTACATTTTTCGCACATTTTATGTGCGTGATAAGGTGTACACTATTCCTATCACATTTAACGTACCAAAAATGTGCTTGTAATTTTGTACATTTTTCGATGTAAATAAAATTATTGCACTAGATCACAAGTACATTTTTCGCACATTTTATATGCGTGATAAGGTGTACACTATTCCTATCACATTTAATGTACCAAAAATGAGCTTGTGATGTAGTACATTTTTCATGTCAATAAAATTATGGCATTAGATCACAAGTACATTTTTCGCACATTTTATGTGCGTGATAAGGTGTATACTATTCCTATCACATTTAATGTACCAAAATATGCTTGTGATGTACTTTCTATATTTTAACACTTTATACAAATTTAACACACCAACACATAAGTATCCGGTGGCACAATCGGTAAAGCAGTCGACTCATAATCCCGAGCGTCAAGCCCCGCAAATTAAAGAAATTTTTCTAAAAAAAAGGATGAGAGCTTGGCATAAAAAAATGTAGATGGAGGACGTAGCGATTATCAGAATAAGAAAAATCGAAATGGAAAAGTCGGAAAACAAATGAACATTACATGGGTTCACATTTAATGTACATTTGATGTACATTTAATGTACATTTGATGTACATTTAATGTACATTTGATGTACATTTAATGTACATTTGATGTACATTTAATGTACATTTGATGTACATTTAATGTACATTTGATGTACATTTAATGTACATTTGATGAAGATGTAACGGTAAGGGCACTTTAATAAATGCCTGGAAATGGCAAAAGGCATGGGAAAATGCAGTTATCGTACTCCTGCACAAGAAAGGAGACATAACAAAGCTGGAAAATTATCGGCCGATTAGTCTGCTAGAAACTCTCTACGAGTTATTTATCAAGTAAAATTGGTCTCAAATTGAACTTATCTAAGACAAAAATCATGACAAAGATAGACGGGACAGGGACATTAATTGGTGACACCGTCATTGAAAAAGTAGACAACTACACCTACATCTTGGCCACAAGTTAAAATTTTTTTCTAGACGATCAGTCAGCAGAGATTAAAAGAAGAATTGGCCTTGGAAGGGCAGCGTTCGGAAAACTCAAGCTGATATTCAAAAGCAAGATGAAGCGAAATGTGTTTGACTCGTGTGTCCTACCAGTGTTAACGTATGGCGCAGATACGTTAACATTAACAAAAGCATCTGAAAACATGCTGAGCAGAAAGAGCAATGGAACGGAGTATGCCTGGAATTACCCGTAGAGATAAAATGACCAATCACTGGATTCGTCAACAAACGAAAGTCGTTGACATAATGGAAAGAATAGCATCTCTGAAGAGGAACTGAGCAGGACACATGGCGAGGATGACAGACGAACGTTGGACCAAAAAAATATTGAATTGGAGACCACCCAAGACACGACCAATGGGCAGACCGCCAGCAAGAGCAAGATGGATATATTCAATCAAGCGAACAGCAGGGACAAACTGGCAGCAAATGGCAATGGATCGTTCAGAATGGAGGAGGAAAGTAGAGAGTAGTTGATATCAACAGGGTTTTTTACAGCGTTGCTTCGGACGGGTTTTTCAATATTGCCTCTCGGCAATTTCCAATACAATTTAATGTCGACGTAATTTCATACACTTAAGAGTTTGAAACTTCTAACTTGTAACGAATTACGGTTTCTTTCCATTACGAGTCGCTTTTTTTGAACAATTTTACCAAGCAAGTTCTTTGTTTCAGATGAATCGGAAGCTGTAAAGGATGTCTCGTTGAGCCAGCCATTTGAATTTAAATCGGCTTACGAAATTAGCCCAAAATACACGAACTTCACCGTTCTATTCGCTGCATGTCTGGATTACATTTTCTATCAATCAACAAATTTGCATGTTATTCAAACGATTCCGGTGCCCAGTGATGAGGAACTGCAATCTCATACCGCAATTCCGTCTGTTGTTCATCCTAGCGATCATATCGCTTTAATCGCGGATTTGGAATGGACTAAAAACTGAACTGAAATTGTAATGAAGTAGATAAATAAAAAAGTCAGCAAAGTCAAAATGATTCGTCGAAAATTTGTAGTTGGCGTCGTGTTCACTTGTTTGGAAATCACTATCGGGAAATCTGATCCATATTTCTATGGGCCGTCACTTTTTCCTGGACATTTTTCACTCAGAGCGTGACGTAATTTATGACTAGCTCCTGTGGACAAAATGATTACTTCTTTCATCTATAAGTTTGCTTTTGACGTCGACTGGCGACCTCTCGTATACGGACGTAAAGTAAACTTTTTGACAGCTTGGAAGCGATTTACTGGAGTAATTGTGCTGACAGACGAACGGTTCGATAGACTAGACAAACAGATAAACAGACGAGTGACAGAGGATGTAGTGATTATATAGAATAGAGAGAGAATAGAGCTACACTTGAGTCTGTTGGGATCAAAAGGCGGTCTATTCCAATTGTCAAAATGACATTTTAAACGTCAAAGCTATAATGTAAATGTTGGGGAAAAGTTTGGAAAAGGTCGTTGTGCCGTTAAATGAAAATGAAAAATCAATTCTTTTTTTAAAGCAGGCCGCGCCCATTGCTTTCGAAAAAACTGTAACGCGTGATCACGCACTTTAACTGCACTTCTTTGTTCTATTCTCCAATTACAATGGCACCACCATTTTTTCACAATTAATTTTTACGATGGCGTTTCTGCCTTTACAAAAACACAAATTTTTATTTGGAGAGGGGGTTAAATTTAATCCTATTTGAGCACCACTTCAGTAACCATTTCAAAAAGGCAAAAAACCCCAAAATCCCTAAAAAAGGCGAACACCGAGAATACGAGTCAAAGGCAAGCGAAGCTTTTCAGCCCGCTCCCCCCAAGGACAAAACGATGCTTTCCCCTTAATTGATAAAAATGGAACTGGTGAGTTTGCGCCAGTCAACGAGTGACAAGAATCTTTCGTTAAATTTTTTGTATCGAATCGTTTAATTTATTCATCGAAGAATTCTTATTTCTCATAGTCTTCTCATTAATCGCGAAAATAATTGTCGTAGAAGTAGAATTTTGCGGTTAGCTCACAATATTTTTCTAAATGTTTGACGTTTTAAACGTCATTTTGCCAGTTGGAATATACCACCTTTGATCCCAACATATTCAGTTAATCTTCAACCAACTTACAATGTTCTGCAAAGCTCTGTTCTTGAGACATCCAACCGATTTCCTATTTCATGTATTCAGCTGAAGAATCTATTCCAACATAGGAATAACCGTTTTGCCGATATTTGGGATCGTTCATAAAGTATTTCACACGTGCGAAAGAGATGCAAGATATGAATAAAGATGTAATGAAATGTGTAAGAATATCGACGGTTACGGTGAAGTTGAAATAACATTTTTATTCGCATCCCATATGGAAAGATACATGAATATTTCCCCCATGTAATACAGTTGTGTCCTATCCGCAAACTTCATTGCATACAACTAATGTCATTATCACCGTTTTAGTACCAACATTATAGTCGAAACGGTTGAAACCGTCGAATGTTCGAATGATGTGAACAGATGTTCGAATGATGTGAACAGATGTTCGAAAATATGACAGTTAAGGCCCATAACTTGTGTGCTAAAATATAGTCTACATTTAGGCGCTCAAATATTATATTTTCGCTGATATCCGTGGACAAAGATGCAGTTTCAAAAAAGTAAGTCAGCATTTCCCTTCCTAAATATGTTTCCTTTTAAGAGGAACTAAACTTATTTTTTGGGATTGAACCTTGTCTCAGAACGACGAGTTTTTGTGCAAATTTGTACGATTTTTTTCGCCGTTCTCAGAGTAGGTAGGATCCCAAAAAATAAGTTTAGTTGCTATTAAAAGGCAACATATTTAGGAAGGGAAATGCTGACTTACTTTTTTGAAATTGCGTCTTTGTCCACTGATATCAGCGAAAATATAATATTTGAGCGCCTAAAGGTAGACTATATTTTAGCATACAAGTTATGGGCCTTAACATATGTACTTCCCTTTTGTACTATTCTTCAAGCAAATTCAAGAAAAAATTACATTTTGTGTTGTTGTGGTTTTTTGTTTGATGGTGTCAATACATGTATATGTATAACAACTTATTTCCATATGAAACAGCGAATAAAATTGCATACGTTCCATGCTGTGAAAATAATTCATTAATTCGAGATCAATTTTGTGAACTCGGAAACTCACTCGTGAAAATTGATCCCATATGTAATGAATTATTTTCATTGCATTGAACGTAATCTGCTATTAGTTGTATGAATCAAAGGGCATTGAATAAGACAGGGACTTTTTAGAAGAAGTGGATGGTCAAGTGTAGGTTGTTGAGTGTAGACGGCTCTAATGTTTCATCAATAAAAATCTACTGTTTTAAAATTTAAAAAATATTTTAAAATAAATTTTCCTTGTACACAAACAAATTATGCTGAGTCATCTTTCTAATTTACAATTTTGATAAAAACAGGACTTTTGCTTTTTGGACAAAATTACAAAAAGTTAATACCGATCAGTTACCAAATGAGGTCGATCGATGTATTGTTGATGACTTCAACACGCCAAGTGCGGTCATTAATTTCATTCAAAGGCAATGCAAAACGACACTTTGCTTCAGTTCCTCGGAACTCTTCAAGCAGGTCGGACGTTGGTTCACGCTGAAAATTTGTGACCGACAATTTACAAACAAACAGACAAACAGACAAACTTTTGACTTTTATAATTAGTACTAGTAAATACCCCCGCCCCTAAGGGCTACGCGGACATTAAGCATTCTTGTCCGCTGTGTCGGAGACTTGAGACTTTAATACTAAAATGTATGCAAGGGTGTGCAAAGTTAGATGTAGATGAATAAGAAATGGATTAGTAGTATTTTAGCAGTTACCATAAGCTTACGCAAATCTGGTTTTCCCCCGTACTACCATTTTCCCGTAAAACCGTTTTGCCGAACTTCCGTTTGCTATATACTATCATTACGTCTGTACTACCGTTTTCCCCGTGCTACCGTATTCCCCGTGCTACCGTTTCACCCGTACTACCGTTTCCACCATACAACACTTTTCCCCGTATTACAATTTTCTCCGTACTACCGACCCCTGTACAAACGTTATCACTCTAAGACTTTGCCGAATAAACATATGGTCTAACTCCCACACATTCGAAAATAATTTTAAAACCATAAAAATTGACCCCGTGTCCAACTGCCCGACATTTTCACCAATACTGGTGACTTTTACTAACAAAACTCTTTGCCGAAGAAAGCAATGATCTGTCTTCCATACCTTCCCAAATACTTTTAAAAGCAAAAAATCCAAGATGGCGTCACTTTGACAGCTGGCAGCCATTTTCTTAGGATTCGTAAAGATTCTACTCATCAATATCAACAACTTTCCCGAAGAAACCAACTGTCCAAAAACAAAAAAAAATTAAAACTGCTTGGCGACGCTTATGATATTTCCCCTCCCCCCCTCACGTCGATGTCACACACTGTAACAATCACCCGAACCCCCCCCCCCTCTGTTACGTAACAAAACTGAGGAATTTATTTTTTAACAAAAACAAGCAAATGTTATGTTGTTCAACGTGGTATCTTTCAAAACTAGAGAAAGATAACTAGAAACAATAGCATTGCGTCACCTCATCACCAAGTGAAAAGCATATAACATATGATCACAAAAACGTTTCTCGTATGCGGTTTTGAACAAATTTAATTAAAAATATAAGTTTTTGGTTGTAAAAGTGTTTGTTACGCACTTGAGCCCTAAGCACTGGCAAAACTTTCTTTTATAAACTGTCGGTTATGGGTAGATCTTTCGAACAAAAAAAATTTTTAAAATCGGAAAAATTTACTCGAGTTATGTACAAAAAACACATAGAACCCTAGCAGAGACTCGATTTTAGTGCCCAAGCTAAGTCCAAGGACTCAAATTCAAAAAAGTTTCTTCCATAAATTGTCGGCTATGCCCAGGTCTTTCAAACAAAAAAAAAATTTTGAAAATCAGTAAAGATTTACTCGAGCTTTGTACAAAAGACCAAAAATCACTTAAATGGCCCTAGCTTGGTGGCCCTTGGGCCGACAGTGCCCAGATTCAATCCCATTAAAGATTTTTCGATTACCTTGTTTTTGAAAATCGGTTGAGTTTTACTCGAGTTTTGTTGACAGACGGACGGACGGACGGACATTTTTTTTATTGCTGATTCGTCGTCTGAGGAACATGATCGGTGCTCCCCCCCTACTCCCGGGTCGAAATTCGACTGGTTACAAACGTCGTGGTAAACGCATAAGACCCCTTTTCGAAGAACTTCGTTCTTCGTACGGGTCTAAAAAATTACATGAAAACTTTATGAAAGTCATTGATGGGACCGCGGCACATTGGGCATTGTGCTTTTTTGCGCTTACCGCGGCCCATAAACGAAAGTACGTAATTATTACAAAATTTTAGATGTCTGCATGGCAGTATTATAGTATCTCTTGGCGAAGCCAGACATATAATACACTCGTTTCTGACTACAACCGAATCCTGATTGTCTGTTTTTGCTTGTTCAATCAAAACAGATGCTATTTCAGGTTCCAATTTATTCTTCAAGCTTAATCGTGAGCGTGTACCGAATTATATAGCTGGGCGTTATTAACACCCGGCGTGCGGGCGTTACTAACGCCACGGGCGTTATTACCGCCCGGAGTGCGGACGTTATTAGCGCCCGGAGAGCGGGCGTTATTTGCGGCGGAGAAATGTCACGTCATCAAAATTAAGCTTTCGTTCTCGCTTTTCTCCCTTACTTAGTGAGCTTACAAATCTCTTTACTAAGAACAAGAAAGTGACTACTGTGCTGCGCAATAATAAGAAGAATAATGAAACTGCTGACAAAAGTCACCCTATCATGTCATCAAAAGAATCTCAAAATGACCCAAATAATTACAATTTTCACCCTGTTCTTTATTGAAGCAAACTTCAATTCGCCGAAAAGTCATTGATTCTGTTATACTCGTTATTATTACACACAAAAAAAGCAAAATTATTCCAGTAAAAGGTCAAGTTTGTTGATAAGATTTGTGCTTTAAATTTGAAAGAAAATTCCTCGGCAGTGAATGAGAAATAGTGTTCATTAGTTGTTCATTAGTGAATAAGGTAATTTGGAGATTGGTTTATAAATCTATTTGCATCTAAATTTGTGTGAAAGACTAAAATATTAAAGAAAAAGTTATGCAATTTTTACGTAAAACACCTGACATTTTTGCTTGGAACTGCTTGAGATTAGGAAAAGTTTTAATCCAACTAAATTAACACAAAAACTCACGGAAAGACTCTTTAACCACGGTGTCTATCTCTAAGCTGCTGACTTCCCATTTACAAAAGCCAATTTATTCCAATTTAAAAGAGTTTATGTCGAAAAGTCATATCGGGCTGTGCGTAATTTCATACATTAAAATAGTACATAGAAACTATTATATTGTGCTTTACGTACATAGAAGTTGTTTACTCGTTTAAAAAAAAGATTTTCTTATTGCCCACCGGGTGGGCATTAATACATTCGATTGAATTAAGTGAGCTTATTGTATCAGTTCTCTATAAAACAAAACATTGATATGGCGCTCTATTTCAAAACTTAATTTGTTGATTAAATTCTATAGTAAGCCTCTGTTTAATACTAAAATGTTCCAAATCGTAAGCTTTAATAAATATTACATAAGAAAACGGATGACTATGATAATTTGAGACATTCGATATGTTGTTTTCACTTTAATCGTTATCTAAATATGGAAGGTCACAAATGATCTCGTAACATTTATTTTGATTATAAATGTCTTTAAGAACAAAATTAAATCGTTTCGGTAGTCGGTGGTCCAGTTAAAGATCGTTCTAAAATAACATTACGAGGGAGGAGGCTTGGCAAAATCGGATGAAATTGGAAAATGAGATTATGAGTTTTCGACCCGAAAGCAACAGACGTTTTAATGTCATTTTCGTAACTCAGTGCATATGAAACATTATGAGAAAGTAAATAACGAATTCGCTTCTTTACGAAAAACTTCGGTCGATACACGTGTCGGATGCGCCGTATGATGATTTTTCATTGCACCCGATGGTCGACATCCGATATCTCTCCGATAAAATACTTTCATACGACTCTAGTGGCGAAATAGAAATTTTTCTACTAAGGTAGGTGGGTCGATTTTGCACTTTATTTATTTTTTCTTCACTGTACTCCCCGAAATCGATTTTTAACTAAAACATATGCAAAGACCCGTACGTAAGGCCTTCACGTCGTGCGGAAAGCCTTCACGTGCGAAAAGCGTCGATGTACCAAACTCTTACTATTATCATAAATGTGCATCAAGTTGTTTTAGAACTATCAGAATTTAAACGACTCTCAGAAATTACCCAAAGTGATGTCGAAAGCCCTCCCGAAGTACATTTTCTGAAGTCTGACACCAATCGCGCGTTGTCTAATGTTCTTATCCCTCTGAGTTAGAAGTGGCTGAATCTCAGGATTGAGACATTTTTCCCCCTGACCCTGAAACATGTGTTCGATAACATTTAATTCTCTACAACTTTGCCTTTGGAAGCAACTTTCCATCTGTCATAGTTCTTGAGATATGGCTCATCCCTACCAATTCTAGAAGTGGCTAAATCTCGGGATTGGAACGTTTCTGGGGAAAACCTTGAAACGCGTGTTCGTTAAAATTTATTTATCTACAACTTGGCCATTGGAAGCAACTTTCCATAGTACTTGAGATATGACTCATCCCTCCCAACTCTAGAAGTGGCTAGATCTCAGGATCGGGACGTTTCTGGGGAAAACCCTGAAACACGTGTTCACTAAAATTTGATTCTTTACAAGTTTGCCTTTGAAAGCAACTTTCTATCTATCATAGTTCTTTATATATGAATCATCCCTTACAATTCTAGAAGTGGCTAAATCTCGGGATCGGGATGTTTCTAGGGAAAACCCTGAAGCACGTGTTCGCTAAAATTTAGTTCTCTTCAGCTTTGTCCCAGAAAGTAGCTTCCTAACTGCCTTAATTCTAGAGATATCTGAGAAAGAGTCTCACCTACCCTCAAAAAAAAAACATGTTTTTGGACACCTTTTCGACAATATTTCCGAAACAACCCGATCGAGTTTGCTCATCTTTTAACTTGAACCATGGAACATATGTACCTTTCAGCAAAAAAAAGTTCAAGGTAATCGGTGCAGCCGTTTCGAAAAAAAAAAGTGGAGACGGAGACAGACAATTTTTTAAATATTGGATGTGTGGGAGCCCTGAATTTGTAGTAAACGTATAGGACCTTCGTACTTCGTACGGGTCCAAAAAGAATTATCTTGCAATTTTTTATTGTGGTCGAACAATTTTGTTCAATCGAAGCAAAATATTGATGGCCTACGTACACATACACTCACAAATTTGCTCTCTCTTCAAATGTCAAACGACAGTTTATTTAATGATGGTTTGGACGACTGTGAATGAATGTGGCAAAGGCATTAGAGAATGTTCATAACAGAGAAATGCTAAGTTGATACCCCTGTGCCTGGATAGAATGCGCATGTCTAAGTCCTGGTTTCCACTTAAAAAAGTACTCTGTTTCGTGTTCAATTTTCTCTCCGTTTACGTGACAGTTCTTTTGTTCTATTCGACAACTGTCATGTAAGGCTGGATTCGCACTTAAAAAAATATCACTCCGTTTTGAGACTGTGCATGCCCATAGAGCAAGCGCATGCACAGTTTCAAAACGGAGGGATATTTTTTTAAGTGCAAACCAGGGTTAACGGAGGCAAAACGGAGCACTATTTATTAATGGAAACCAGGGCTAATGCTCATGTCACCAAAATGACGTACGAACAGCGAGTTTTTGTCGGTGAATTGCAAAAAAAACTATTTCGTATGTACGACGCAAGAGGAAAAAAAAATTCGATGGACTTGCATCACGGGCGCATTGATACCTATGTATTTTTCGGAATTTTGTTATACCTGCTAACCAAATACTTTAAGCTTCCACCGACATTGGTCGATGCGTCACTAATCACTGCTTCGCTCCCTCAACACAACATAAATTACCTTTACAAACCTTACGACCCAAGCAAAATGCGTAAATAATCGTTATCGTCGAATTTTCATATCTGCAACGAACCTAACTGTTGCTTCTCACCATAATTATTTTAGTGTTTTAGTCAACGCCATAAATTAGACAATCAAATTCAATATTTGTGAACACACTTAACCAAATTGGAAACCCTAACTATCTACACATACACTAACCTCTTTCTGAAATGTGACTGATATTGTATCAATACATTAGGTGTCTCATAGTTCTCGTCGTACATCTGCACTGTTTGGGACATTGTTATTGTGTATACTGTGTACTTGTTGTTTAGTATCTTTTCTAACCTTTGTTTATCAAAAGATCAAGCTCACGGCCTCATCATGGCAGATTGCTTTGATAAAAATAATTCGCTCTTATCATTATTAGCAGTTTAATCGAAAAAATGATGCTTCACGCATTGGAGAGCTAATAATGTATGTTCCGAATTTGGTGTTTACAATTTATTAAGAGAAATTTACACCGAAAAAAATTAACTTTCCAGATTGTAAATTTTTACTGAAATTTATTATGCAATGGGTAAGAGAACCATACTTCTCTTTGCTAAATTGACCAATATATTTTTAGCCTTGGTTTGCACTTAAAAAAGTATCATTCCGTTTTGAATATGTGCGGGCGCATAGAGCAAATTTCTCTCTTTGCGCACGCGCAGTTTCAAAACGGAGTGATATTTTTTTAAGTGCAAATCCAGCCTTAGAGGTCCTCATTTTGTAAGGAGGAGTAAGAAAGCGGATCTCTTGCTAATCTCATTGTTATGAGTCAGCTTTTGTTCTCTCTCATTCACTAATGAGACAACAATCTTTTGTGCAATTTACACAAGTAAAAGACGTTATTTACATTAGAGATGAGCGGGTTGCCCGAAACTTCAAAAAACCCGACCCGAACCCGAACCCGAATTGCTTTTTTTCGGGTTCATGGGTTTCGGGTTTCGAAAAATTTTATCGGGTCGGGTTCGGTCCGGGTCGGGTTTTGAAACAGTTTGGGTTTGGGGTTTCGAAAATTTTAATCGGGTCGGGTTTTGAAACAATTCGGGTTTCGGGTTTCGGTTTTCGAAAAATTTTATCGGGTCGGGTTCGGTCCGGGTCGGGTTTCGAAAAATGGTCCACCCGCTCATCTCTAATTTGCATTACGATTGAAGGCAAGTACATTTTATCAAATTGACAATTAATACCCTTAATACCTAAAACATTGCTAAAAGCAAACGTCACTCAGCAAAAAAAAATGTGTGCAACTGAGTGTCATAAAGCAGAACTATTAGACGCTTCTCTTGCATAAAAGGTTGTATGCAAATCAGTTTATTAGCCACACGATGTATACAATCTCGGCCTTCTGCTCGGGTCATAATTACACATCCTAGAAATATCTCATAGAAATATCAATGACATATAAAGTATGTAGACCGGGTTTACGTAGATTTTAGATTTATCAGGTTGGGATGGCCATTTCTGACTCAAAAAACACAGATCTATTGATCCTTTTTTTCTTCCCGTTCATCATGTAAATCCTTAGAACCTTCCGGTCCTCACTAAGAACCTGTCGAGCGTGGCTAGGAGGGTTGAATCACATATCCACCCAGTGTCATGCTCCTTAGACGGAGGAACTTCGTGCATTCACATATTATGTGGACGCCTGTTTCCTCCTCTAGGCCGCAACTACATCTTGGATCAGCCAAGATGGTCATTTTGGCCAAGTGCTTGTTCAACCCACAGTGACCCGTAATTGCTCCCATTACTCTCCTAATGCCATTACGGTCCAGTCTGAGAAGCCCCTTGGCCCACTTCTCGTCGGTCGCTGGGAAGAAGAGCTTCGTGTGCTCTCCTCCGCAGTAGGCGCGCCATCCCAGTCTTCCACAGCCCTTTCGCACAAAGAATGCGGAATAGGGATATGGGGTAGGATATGAACCCTCTGTCGCAGATGCTGAACCCTGTCTGGCCAGCTCGTCTGCCCTCTCATTACCGTCTACACCGGTGTGACTTTCGAACTTGCCCGTGACTAAAATAGTCAAGTCGTCCGAATAGCCCTGCGCATGAACGCCTCCCTCATTCAACTTCTTGATCAGGGAGTCCTCGACCATGCACCATAGCAACGGTGAGAGTATCCCCCCTTGCGGACACCCTTTCGATACCCAGAAACTAGACTTGTGGCCGCATACATTGGACTCCACGTTCCTACTTCTGAGCATGTTACCGATCCACCTCGTTACTACTGGTACTACGTCTTTCTCTTCCAGCGTTTGCTGAATGACATCGAAGCCGGTGTTGTCAAATGCCGGGTTTACGTAACCAACAGCTGAAGCAAACATAAAAATGCGTTATTTATTTGTCTTATTCACAAAGCAAACCAACACACACAGTCCATGCTGATTTGTTCTGTTTAAAATACGTAATCCAAATAAATTATACGTAATCCAACTAAATTTACCAACACCACTTAACATTTCGCATTATGTAGATCCTAGATCACGTATCTTCAGCAGAACAACTCAGCGTGAATAATAAATGTGTTGGTGTGCGATGTGCTTACTATACACCAATTACGTTTTCTCGTCTTTGCTTCAGCTGAAAAAAAAAAAACTCGATAGCGTAGTTGTCAACACGTCTCTTGCTATTATGAGATCGAGTTACCAGTGCATTTTTTCGAAACTCAGCCGCAGACGGATTTGTTCCGATTATTAGATTTGTAAACAAAACAAAGCTTACCAGTGAAAGGTATTGTTTTGAGCTGCCGGTATTCTACTCTTACTAGTTTCGCTCCTAGTACATCTGATAGATGGCACTGGGTTTGTTGCACAGCTCACTGGTACAGTAAAAATTTTCGGTAATAAAACGATCTCAAAAAGTAGAACCACAAAAGTAGCGAAACTAGTAAATGATGATCTAGACCCTAACCCTTCATGGGTTGTTAGCTTGTTTTCAGCTTATGGTTACGAATACTCAGTAATATATTATTATGTCATTGGTCCTTGTGTTAAAAAAACAGCTATTATCTACACCACGAAACAATCTACAGTTTTTTCCATATGTCGTAAACAAATTGATTGTGAGTCGATCTTTATGCGGACTTAAAATATGACAGCAAAAATTCTTAACTTTGATTGCTGTAATCTTTATTACCGTGATATTGTCCTTATCAATATAGACTGCGAAACAGTAATTCTGGATCTTTGGATATTTGATTTGAATTTTCTCATCAATCTTTTAATTATTTCCTCATACGTGTGTTTGTTTGCTGAAAGGAGAAAGAAGTAGCCCGGACTGATGGTCACAGACTCATACGGGTGAAGGTATCTCCACTCAAGATTTTAAGATCTTAAGTTGACACAAGAAAAATCTTAAGTTGCACAAGAAAAATCTTGAGTTGCACAAGAAAAATCTGGAGTTGCACAAGACAAATCTGGAGTTGAACAAGAAAAATTCTTGAGTTGCTCATGATTGTTGTGCGCATTTTATTTAAATCTTGAGTTGATCATTATTGTTGTGCGCATTTTTTTCAAACCTTGAGTTGCTCAAGATTGTTGTGCTCATTTTATTCAAAATAAAATCTTGAGTTGCAAAAGACTGTTGTGCGCATTGATTGAAATCTTGTGTTGCAGAACACTATTCTTGAGTTGCTCAAGATTGTTGAGCACATTTTATTCAAATCTTGTGTTGCACAAGATTTATCTTGTTGTGATTGTTGTGCGCATTTTTTTAAAATCTTGAGTTGCGCAAGATTAATCTTGAGTTGCGCAAGATTAATCTTGAGTTGCGCAAGATTAATCTTGAGTTGTTCAAGATTGTTGTGCACATTTTACTCAAAATAAAATCTTGAATTCGACAAGATTGTTGTGGGCGTTGACCTAAACCTTGAGTTGCAGAAGATTATGTTTGACTTGAGTTGCTCAAGATTCTTGTGCACATTTTATTCGAATCTTGAGTTGCTCAAGATTGTTTTGGGCATTTTTTCCAAATTAAAATCTCGAGTTGCACAATTTTCCTTTGTAGAAACTGGTGCGGGAACGAGTTAACGTTTCCTTCTACAAAGTGGCGACATTTTGTAAAAGGGAAAATTGTGCTAATCAAGATTATCCATTTGAATAAAATGTTTAATACTGATCTTGTGCGAGGTTAATCTTAAGTTGCTCAAAAAAATCCATTTTCTTGAGTTGAGCAAACTTATCCCTTTCGAGTATTTTTTGTGACTTAGAGAGGGTAGGTATGCGGCACTGCCATTCGAATAAGATTTTTACAACTTTTGAGTACTTACAATTGAGCTAAACGTATTGGATGCAGCAAAAGGCGACGTACAGTATTTGAAATGTTCTTTTATAAATCACTTTGATTTAGATAAGAAAAAGGCGCCCCAGTTCTTTTTAAATGAAAATTCCCTAGAACATTTCAAATGACTTTTTTGTGGAAAAATTCCACTCTGTGACGACGTGAAAATTTTTGGTCAATTTCGTATCTAAGATAAGGAAGACTATCACTGACTTATAATGCAATTGTGCGTCACAGGTAACAAATTCCTCGATCGTCTGTTTTGTATCTTCATATCGTAATCGACAAATCATTCGCAACAATAACAAACTCATTTTGCCACGAAGGGTACGTAAATATTTCGAAATCATTTGTTAAAACTTTGTTATCGCACCTACAAATTGTTTAAAAAACACGATTCAAGTATTGGAGAGATTGCGTTTATTTAGGTCTCACCAGTAGGTAATCTTTTTATCTTATAAAATATCTTACAATTATTTCCTTAAACGAAAAGCGAGGAGAACATGTTTCAATTGTCTGTGTACATAAAATCTACATTTTATAGTGGGATGAACGTTCCATTCTTCCGGTTAAATTCGGTGGTCCAATTGTCAAATCTTTCAATCATTTCCGGTGGCATTTCTTCCTTATACGAACCAATTTTTCCTTTCCGCATGAAACTATAACAAATACAACAAGAAAATCATATTAATTGAGATTGTTTGTTGCCGATTGACATCGCAGATGCAATTAGAGAAGAGGGGGTTGCCCGAAACTTCGAAAAACCCAACCCGAACCCGAATTATTTTTTTTTCGGGTTAATGGGTTTCGGGTTTCGAAAATTTTAATCGGGTCGGGCTCGGTCCGGGTAGGGTTTGGAAACAATTCGGGTTTCGGATTTCGAAAAAATTTTATCGGGTCGGGTTCGGTCCGGGTCGGGTTGTTGTATATTTTTATTCGGGTCCCGATCCTTTATTGACTTTTCATATTTTACAAAACTCGTTTAAATTTTATCATCTTACATTACACGAATTTTGTTTTAGTCTAAGGTCCGTGAAGAATGCAAACGTCGAGCCTTGAAATAATTTTTGTTTCGAAGTAATTTGGTTTGTGAGTTTCGAAAAACTTGAGTGTCTGGTTCGCTCCGGGTCGGGTTTTGAAACAGTTCGGGTTTCGGGTTTCGGGTTTCGAAAAACTTTATCGGGTCGGGTTCGATCCGGGTCGGGTTTTGAAACAGTTCAGGTTTCGGGTTTCGAAAAACTTTATCGGGTCGGGTTCGATCCGGGTCGGGTTTTGAAACAGTTCAGGTTTCGGGTTTCGAAAAACTTTATCGGGTCGGGTTCGGTCCGGGTCGGGCTTAGAAAAAATTCGCGTTTCGGGTTTCGAAAAATTTTATCGGGTTGGGCTCGGTCCGGGTCGGGTTTCGAAAAATGGTCGACCCGCTCATCTCTAGATGCGATTCAAAAACTTTGAGAACTTCTTTCAAAACTGTTTTACGATTTTACATGCGCCCGCCGTGTAATGTGAATTTTAATTTATGAAGTACTCATCGAAAATCGTCGTTTTCATCTTTCATCTACAGCAGCATGTAAACCATACTTCGTCACTCAATCAAAAATTGAATAGCCGCGTCTTTGAACGGTTTTTATCACACGAACACTTCACTTTTCAAATTCTCCTCTCACAGTCCTTATTTTCAAAAAACGAGATACCGTGCGATGATTTCTCCGCTACTCTAACTCACGCAAAATAAGTTCTCACGTGAGAAGAAAAATATGAGATAAAAGTGAGATATTTGGTCTTGCTGCTGACAACCGGCGTTAAGGCTGGATTTGCACTAAAAAAATCTCACTCCGTTTTGACACTGCGCATGCGCATAGAAAAAATTCTCCCTCTTGATCCCGCATAGAGAAAATTCTCTCTATCCGCATGCGCAGTTTGAAAACGGAGTGATATTTAAGTGCAAACCAGGGCTAAAACTATGCCCGGCGTCAATATCTTTTTTTTATCTCTTCAAGGTCTTTAAGGTTCACTTAATAATGAAAAAAAAACTTACCTCCAAGACTCTTTTCCATTGGCGTTTTTCGAAAAAGCTCGCGTCACTCTCGTATACATTTTGATGTAACCGAGGTACTTTGAGAAGTTGACCTTTTTGTTGTTTTTCATTGCGTCGAAAGTGAGATGTTCTTCCAGTTTCTTTAAATCCTCGTCCGAATAACACTTCCCGAGGAACGTTGCAGTCTTTTTTATCACAGCCATAAGATCCGTTTTCATTTCTTCATACGTTATGAACAAGACATTTTCCTCATTCCGAAGGAAATGAAAGTCTTTGACATGTCCGTGGTATGGCGCCAAAAATATTTTGTCTTCTAAAAATGCCTCCAGGAAATCTTCCATTGTTCCTTTGTACCCCTGCATGTGAACGTAGTGGTGGTAATACGAAATGGCTAAATCCTTGACACCCCGAGCCACATAAATGATCTTCGGTTTCACCGTCCACACTTGTTTCGGTAATAAACCCGCGGACAGATGACTTTTCAAATGTCTTGGCGACGGCATGTGTTTAGCTTTTTTCAACAATTTGGAATTCATCAATTCAGCACAGGCATCAAATTCGAGGTATGGGAACCGGTCTTGTAGTGATCTCTTTTTAGCTTTTTCGAAATTCAAGTTATTGTTTAGTAACCAAATCATTTCTTGGCTCCATGTTGATCCCGCTTTTGCGAATGTTACACTCCACACATCATCCGGACGGACTTGGAAATTTTCTATCTGTTCCATGTACTTTTTGAATCGTGTCGGTAGAAATTGCTTAGAAAATTGATACTCCGAACCGAGAGGAGTTAGAGGATTGGGTTGGGGATAGGCGTACATGAATTTATCTACTGTGAAATAGGCTGCGCTCTTTGCAGAACCGTTATAATCCTCGCAAATTATTGGCATTTTACGAAATTGTCACGACTGTCTCACGACAAAAAATGTATTAAGACTAAACTAACGACAAATTATGTTGGCTGTTATAACATCAGACATTTTTTGCCATTTAATCGAAAGATAAGTTAATTGAATGTAAGATAACGTTTCGATAGTGATTCATAGCCAAAATGAGCTCTCTGTAACGTAACAGAATAATTATCACGCACCTACTCGATCCAATCATTTAACAAAATTTCCAAATTATTATTCACCTTCAAATCAATATTTTCTTTTCATTTTTCAAGTAGTTGTTTTGAGCTGATAAGTGTGACTCGCTGTGTGAAATCGAAATCAGATTTTTTCACGAATTCCACGGGAACCTTCCTCTCATACATTCAATTGTTACATCATTTATCTTCCTTTCAATATAGAAAATGTACAATTACAATAATAAATAAAGAATCTTTTAACATGCCTGACGTGACACTTACGCCTTACACGTGATTCGTAGGTCATGTGTGTGGTCGTGTGCCATACGTGCAGTACGTATGACATACGAATGGTGCTTATAATATTGCCGTGCAAAGTATAAAAATCTCACAAACCGGTTTTAACAAATGAATTTTTTTGTTGAAACCGGTTTGTAAGGCTTTTATACTTTATACGGCAGAATTGAATGAGGATTCACTTGTGTGTCGAATCCTATTCATCTACGAAAAAAATGACGGCGGGCGCCACCGACAGGGGTACCTTAGTTTTATATTGATCCGTATTCAGTATTTGCTGGCTCATACCAAGACTGTCTAATATGTATCGAGGTCGTCCGACCCTCTCATTTATAAGATCCGAATTTTTTATATAAGTTGTCTTCCCCCCACCAGTACCGTATCTAGACCACATTTCTAGGGGGGCGCGCGCCCCAGATTTTTTTTTTTACAATTCAATGAAGTGTCAATGTGTTTTTTTGCGTTCTCAAAAGTGTTAATGATAATAACTGAATCCGAAGCCGACCTGGAGGTTCCCTAGAGCAAATAAGTTAAAAAATCGCGAAAATTATAGAAAAAGCTGGTTTATAAGAAAAGTCGAAGTTCTACTCTGTCAAAGCAAAATTTTGTTACTGCGCCGGAAGCTTTTGTTTGAGTTTAGCGCCGCAGGCGATTTTTTTTAATTAAGGCGAAAATGTTGGTATGTCTTTACTTGTTCTTTATGTAAATCAAAGAATTGCTTAATGGATACTACGAGGAATGCGCTGCACGCAAAAATTTCGGACCGTCTCTTCTCGTTCTTTAGGTAAATCGAAAATTGCACAATAGCCGCATCGGGTAAGTCGCCGCAGGCGAAAATTTTGGACTGCTCTCTATTGTTCTTTAAGTAAATCGAATAACGGCTTAATTGCCGCAGGCGGGGGTTTTTGATTATAGGACTTATTATAAGTAAGAATTTCAATAATTGATTGATTTCGTATTCCTCAAACGCCGTAGGCGAAAGTGTCTAGGCTCTTAACCAGTTTCCTTCGAAGTGTTTTTGAGCCTCTTAGGCGAACATTTTGAAAATTTGGATCCGTTTTTCTTTTTTTTCAGCCATAGGGCGGGCCTCTAAAATTGCCGCCCTGGTCCCCTTTTTATGCAGAGGCCCGGCGGATTTACCCCTGTTCAACCCCCCTCTAATCCGGTCTGCAAGCAATGTAGTTTCAAAAGGAGTGTTGAGATTGAAGATGGGCAAAATCAGTCAAGAAGTTTCAAAGTTACGATTAAAAAAGTTGTCAAAAACATGGTTTCTTGAAGGTCGCAAAAACGTTTTTGCTTATATCTCCGCGATGTATGTACGGGAATTGCTTTTCAATTTTTTGAATGGAAGATATGGATCTCAAGAAACTAACTAAAAAAGTTGATGAAAATCGATTCACTGCTTCAGGCTGTAGGGTCCATAGAGTTGGCCAAACTAGAGGCCTAACTCGTGTTACTCCCCATATACTATGGTTGATAGTTTTTCATAAATATTTCGTTAAATATGAGGTAATTTTGCTGTGATTTAGAGGTAGTCGAAGGCTCAACACTATTCAAGAAAAAAGAATGAAAGAGGCCTCTCCTTAGGGACGGATTTTCTCTGCCCACTGAGATTTGTTCCTTCCCTCCTGAAAATATTGATGACAAAAAAAATTGTACCTTGCTATCGCAATAGTTGAGAAAATTGCGATAGTAAGGTATGAATTTTTTTGTCAATGTTATCCGAAGCCAAGGAACAAATCTCAGGGGGAGCGGAGAAAATCTCAGGGGGGCGCCCCCTTCTAGATACGGCGCTGCCCCCCATGAGACCCGCCAATCAACATAGAGCGTGGCTTTTAAACTTAGCAACGTTCATCATTCACCACAGCAAAAACGTATTTCACAAAAAATGTAGCTACTCCTCATGTCGATCATTTCCGTTGACACCCCTCCCCTCTACAACCAAAAAACTCAGCAAGTTTTCATTTTACTCCAAGTTTCTACATAAAATTGTAATTTGAATTTGAATTGAATTTGAATTTACGGTTGCTTACGTCGAATACGTGACCATATTGTCAATCATTTTGAAATTGTATTGTAACTTTATTTCTACAAAAAATTTTACTTTTGACGACAACTAAAATGTCAAGCAAGGGACAAGGCCAAGGAAGGGGTAAAAAATTTTGGTCGGCAATTAAGGATATTAGGCGTGGATGTGAAAAACAGGGCTGCGGTAGCGTTTTGGGTAAAGATGGCCAGTTAATTACAGATAAGGGTCAAATCCTGGAAACCTGGCGGGATTACTTTCAGGATCTATTCGCCTCTGTCAATCAGGTAGTAAATCCTGATAGAGAAGAGGGTTCTAGCTCTGAGGGTGAGGAGGAAATTACATTAGAGGAGGTGGCGCGAAAGGTCAGCAGGCTGAAGGCAGGAAAATCCGCAGGTGTAGACGAAATTAGGACAGAATTTATTAAGTATAGCGGGCCAGGTGGGATTCAATGGCTTTGTAGGATTTTTAATTTAGCCATGAAGTCCTCAGTCGTACCTGCTGACTGGAGCTTCGGAGTTATTGCTCCGATCTTTAAGAAGGGCAACACCGTAAGGTTTGTAGCAACTACAGGGGGATTTCGCTTTTGAGCGTGGTAGGAAAGGTTTATGCGAGTGTTCTTGTAGATCGGGTTAGGGTTATAGTAGAAGAGGTTCTGGATGAGGCTCAGGGTGGTTTCAGACCTCTGAGAGGGTGCCAAGATCGGATCTTTTGTCTCAGGCAAGCTATAGAAAAGCTTTTTGAAAAGAATATTGATTTATACTTGTGCATCATAGACTTAGAAAAGGCATTTGATCGGGTACCGAGGTTGAAGCTGTTCAAGGTGCTTAGCGAATACGGCGTCAATGGGAGTTTATTAGGAGCCATTAAGAGCATTTACTCAGGGAGCAATAGATGGTGAAATTAGTGAGTCTTTCGAGGTTAATGAGGGTTGTTGTCTCTCCCCTCTGCTGTTCATAATTTTTATGGACAAGATTATCAAGCAGGCCAATTTGCAGGGGAATGTGGGAGTGGGTGAGGTAATCATGAAAATCCTGGCCTATGCGGATGACTTAACTCTATTAGCAGATAATGCCAGTTATTTGCAGGGGAATATCGACTGCCTGAATGTTGCATGTGAGGAGTACAGGATGAAAATAAGTGTAAGCAAAACTAAGGTTATGCATATCGGCAAGTCCCGGAAAGATGTAGTTTGCAGTTTAAATGGGGAGCAGTTGGAACAGGTTTCTGAGTTCAAATATTTAGGAACCATGTTTTCAGAGGATGGCAAGTTAGTTAGGGAATTTGAGGAAAGGAGGAAAATGGGAAACGCTGTGGCCAGTCAGTTAAGGTCGCATGTGTTCAACAATAAGAAATTAAGTAGTGGCACAAAGTTAGCTATTCATAGATCAATCTTCAGGCCAACAATTTTATATGGTATTGAAAGTGGGGTGGACTGCGGTTACCTTACGCATGACCTGGAAATTTCTGATATGAGGGTTCTTAGGAGCGTAGTAAAGGTGAATCGGAGGGAACAGTGGGACAATCATATCAGGAACGACTACATCAGGGAAAATTTAGGGGTTACGTCAGTGAAAGAGGCGGCAAGGGTTAATCGTCTGCGATGGTACGGGCACGTTCAGAGGATGGGTAGTAGCAGGCTCCCAAAAGGGATTTTGAATGCACATTGCACAGGTCCCGGGTGTACGTTCTAGGGGTAGGCCAAGGAAAAGATTGATAGACTCAATTAAATCGGATTTAGAAGTTTGGGGACTTTTGCTGGGTGAACAAACCATCTCCTTGGCACAGGATAGGGGGTATGGAGAAGGGTGGTCCATGATCACCGGGCGTAAAGACCTCACACCGAAAGGTATAAACGGTCTATAAAGTTAGATGATGATGACAACTAAAATGTAGAGTTCGTTGTATTGCCCTTTTGTGACTATAGAAAACCCTTTCCCGCTGCTTCTTGGTTCGAAAATGTAATCTCTCGTTTCGTGACATATATAGGCTAATCGTTCAAATAATGCATACAAGGAACATGCTGACATTTCCAGGAAATTCAAATTTTATTACTTCAATTACGAAAATTCAAATTTTCGAGCACTGTAGACGTGGACTGCGTCAAAATTTCATTTTTACTTTCGCACCTTGTGGTAAAAATAACAATAACAAAAACACAATTAGTTTTTCAACACAAATGACTAGACAGCGTTTTCAGATGAATTTTGTACTTTAAAGTTACATTCACCCGTTGAGTCATAAGTCCATGCTTGATTGGGATGGTACTCACCGCATTACTAATTCTTCTAATACTTGCGTGTAAACATACGTTTTATAAAACCCAGTGACAAATCACGGTTTTGTCATTGTATACCTATGTTATGTCAGCGTATTCACTATCAGCGCTTATTGAAAATTTAAAAGTACAGATACTACATACAGATACTAATAATTCGATAGACGATATTCCAATGGTTATGATAAGTATAATGCAATGTGGGATGATAGTGCGATTAATGTTATTATTACACAAGACATATGTTTTGCTTGATCATGGGCGCGCGGTGACGCAAGTCCCCGCACGAGTAAAAAATTCAAAAAAATTTTTTTCGTAGACTTCGGAACCAATTGATTTTGTTCCCTTGCGTCGTGCCCCCCTGACACCTAGTTTTTCGAATTCTACGTACAATTTTGAATGAAATCGACGTTTTACTCATCAAAATCGGTCCAGTGGATCCAAATTTATTTATTTAACCAATGACTTAAGACTAAAAGGTACAATTTCGTTAAAAACTGTTTTTTACACACTATCTAAACATAATTTTCTTTTTTTTTTTATCAATAAGATCTACC
The DNA here is from genome assembly GCA_029228625.1 of Pseudolycoriella hygida. Taxonomy (NCBI): domain Eukaryota; kingdom Metazoa; phylum Arthropoda; class Insecta; order Diptera; family Sciaridae; genus Pseudolycoriella; species Pseudolycoriella hygida. The sequence goes on along the minus strand of WJQU01002085.1, from coordinate 1,880 downwards.
ACAATTCAATTCCATTCTGTGGTGATCTTCAAATCTCGATATTTAATTTTTGGGTCCACGCTAAAGCTTCTGATGTTAAATTATGAATATCCCTCAGGTTCCCATTGAATCGATGGATATTGCACTTCTCATAGATGTGAGCCATTGTTTGAGTTTCACCACACTCGCACAATGGTGAATCCTTGAACTTCCACCTGTGTAGCAGGTACGCACAACATCCGTGTCCCGTGCGAATACGATTAACTATCCTCCACGGAGACCAGGTCTTCATTATGAATAGATACTTCATCCCACCACTGTTTCCACCTGCTCTTCAGATCTATTGCGTTGTTCGAGTTTCTGTAGAAAACCCAGAACGGTTTTCTAGGTTTGAGTTTGAGGTTTGAGTCACAAAGTGGCTGGTGCTGCTGTTATATCGTCAAAGATCGGAAGTTCGTTATCATGCTCAATTTTCCGGCACTCCTTCAAAACAGCTTCGTCACGTTTTAAGAATGAAGGCGTTATATTGCTTATTACGTACAGCCATGGAATCGGGGTAGAGTCCACCGCTGCGCATATTATTCTGAGTGCAACATTGATCTGAATGTCTACCATTTTAGCGTGAGCACTATTCATCCATACTGGAGCACAGTACTCAGCTACGGACATGATCATTGCCTGGGTTTTTATCCTTAAGGTTTTTGCCGAGCATCCCCATGTGGTGAGCGCTTTGACGCATTCTTCCGATTCTTGGGCGCATGTCAAGATACTTTGAAACAGACCATCGTCGACTTTCATAAGTTTGTTCGCTATTGAGAAGTGTTGCAGGTACATTTCCCACTCTGCACGCAACAGTTCGAGTCCTCTCAGTTTTCTAGGTGCATAGAAAAGGTTGTCATTCGTTCTCTGCGGGATTCCAATAATTTCTTTTACGGATCGACGAATCATGACGTCCAGTCCTTTCGTTGCGTACAATGGAATTTTGTTGATCGATGCCGCTTGTAGTGGATAGATGAGAGTTGGGAAGACGTATTGATTTATCACATTAAGCTTTTGGTCTAGCTTCAAAAGCGGCGATACGGATAGTTTTTCCAAGTTCTTGTGTAAATCTTCTACGCAATCGTGATCGAAAACCAATTCCGAATTGAAGGAACAGCCAAGATACTTGATACGTTCATCGGGCTTGATACCACAAATTTTGCTTCCATCTGATGGAATCAACACGTGCTCAACTAGTCGGCCATCCTTCATTATTATTGCTTGACTCTTTGCAGGATTAACTGCCAGATCGATTTTCGCAAAGAGTATTTGGATGAGGTCGATGGTACGGATAGCTGATTCCTCAGACTCTGACGTCACTGTTTAGTCATCTGCGAAGTCCGATAAGCATAACGCGTCATACTGCTTCAAAAACTTGTAGCCATTCAAATTGGGAATCGCATATCTCTTCGTATAAAAAGTCGATCGCAATGTAGGACAGTAACGGCGATAAAGGACCTCCTTGCGGTACAGAGCACTTAATGTTGATTGGAGCTTTCGTTGCCAATTGAAATTTCAACGGTGTTGTTGGTGAGAAGGTTCATAATCAGGTCGTGAAGATTTTTAGAAACTCCTTTTGCCTTCAGTGCTTGTGCGATATGCGAATGGCCAATCCGATCAAAAGCTTTTGATACATCGAGAAAGACGATCACGCAGTTTTTCTTACGTTTCTTCGCGTGTGACAAGCAGGCATTGACTAATCTCGTGTTGACGTGACATCCTGGAATGCCGGTGACAAATCCACGTTGATTACAGTATATCTTTACCTGTGCTCACAGAGCGGAGTCTAGCGCTCTTTCGATAATCCTCCGCAGGACTGAATAGATGGAAATCGGCCAAAATTTTGAAATTGAGTTAGTGTC
>WJQU01002084.1:0-25000 GCA_029228625.1 Pseudolycoriella hygida | reverse complement strand
TGTCAACGTCATTAGCAATAACAAAACCAGTTGGAATTGAATTCTCACTATCCACATGCAACGCTTCGATTAATTGTGCTGTTTTGCTACCCGGAGCGGCACACATATCCAAAACTTTGTGGTGCGGTTTCACGTCCAAAACAATCGGCGGAATCATGGAAACGGCTTCCTGTCTGCTAATACTCCCCGAATTCGTTTCGGCTATTAGAAAGTTGTGCAATTTGTAAAATGCTTCCGATCGACGGATATCTTTTCGCGACAGTTCCAATTGCCATGCATGTTCATTGGGATACCACGGTAGAGACATCGGTTTCTCAAATTTACAACCGGTCGTATTTTGGAGTTCCAACGCTCCTTTCAAGTAATCGGCGAAAAATTCACTTTTTATTATATCCAACAATGTTTGGGCTTCACCACGACTTGCTGTTATTCGGAAGGTTGTCGGTAGATCACAAGAAATGAATTTCAAAAATTCATCCCATTCCGCTTCTGGGCAGATTTTTTGGTGCTGTCAGTTGAATTCAATTAATATTTTCTTACAGTTGTAGTTGAAATGTCATATGTAACAAACCTTGTAGTATTTGAGAAACAACTCATTCTCTCGGATGATGTCGAAGTAGGGTTCCGATGGCCGATCGGCTTTCTCGTTTGAATTTCCCTAAAAATGAACAAAACATGCGGTAAATAGTAAACATAACCTTTACAGTGTTCTCACTTCTTTTCTTTCACGTTTTTTCTGTGCAAACAGATTGTATTTCTTCTGTTTCCGACCCATGTCTATATGACGAGGTTTTGGATGTTTTGTGTTTAATTGGTGAGTAGAAAAACAATAAATTGGAAACCCTTGAAGAGTAGAGAATAAGGAACGAACTGACGATTCTTTGACGTTTAAGAAAAACAACAATTTTCTTATTTCGGTTCGAATTGAGTCGAATATGTTTGTAAGCCTGTTAAATTTAAAAGAATGGCGGGAAGACACATTCCGAAAATATTTTTAGAGAAGACCACTTTAGGTCAAAATACAATAAACCATTGAAATGAGTATAAGAAAGTAGCGATAAATTATTGACAAAATATCAAGTCATAACTGGGAGGGTCCGGCATTTGTAACGCATTTCTTTAATCAAAAATGAAAATATTTCAAAAGAATTTTTTGCGTTCCGAAGCTATAAGCGTCACCCAAATTGAAATCAGTTGTTTTGGAAGAAGAGACGTGGACTTACGTCACTTTTCCCTTTTAAAAAGGGTTTTTGTTGTGATATCAGTAGTTTTGGAAGAAAAGAGAAAACAAATTTTGGAGAAAACATTTCCGGCGAAAAAAATTTTCGGCGAAAAAAAATTTCCGGCGAAAAAAAAATTCCGGCGAACAAAAATTGTTTTAGAGATATTTTGGGAGCGTTCAATAATCTCACCGCCTCGATCTACCCCATGTTTCCATAAAATTGTTTGTAGTAAGCGTTTAGGACCTTTGTACTTCGTACGAGTCCAAAAATACGGAATTTCAACTACATTCCGTATTCGGAGGTTTCCTAATTTTGAGTCTTCTGGATTTTAAAGCTTCAGCACTTTTAGGTTTCCTGGTTTTGTGGCTTCCATATTTTTAGCATCAGCAATAAAAAAAATGTCCGTCCGTCTGTCAACACGATAACTCGAGTAAAACTCAACCGATTTTTAAAAACTTTCCCAGAAAGGCAATCGTAAAATCTACTACCGCCCCTCTCCTTCTCTACATCATGGTGAAAGATAGCCTATTAAGACTCCTTAAAGAATCAGGCTTCTTCTCTCAAGGTTTTGCAGACGATCTGTCGGTCATCATTAAAGGTCCATTCAATGTTGTTCACCGGATATAAAGCTAGCACGATGTTTCCGTTAACTTTGGCTTCTATGAAATAGCACATTTTGTATGGAAAATTATAATTTTCTAAAGGTCATATCTGGACCGATTTGAATGAGTAAAATGTCGATTTCAGTCAAAATTTTACGTAGAACCCGAAAAACTAGGTCTCAGGGGGGTACGACGCAAGGGAAAAAGTCAAAACTTAGCTGTATATACACCAGCGTTGGCCGTCTACAAAACAAATTTTTCTTAATTTTTTGATCGTGTGGTGACTTGCGTCACGGGCGCATCGCTACCGCGCGCCCATGATGCAAGGGACCCGTACGTATCAGAATAGATGTGGCAAACAGAGTTGATGTTACGAAAAGATTTGAACGTATCAAAGTAAATGTTGCCTCAACTCTTAAGTGTATGAAATTATGTCGACATTAAATCATCTCGGAAACTTCCGAGAGGGCAATATTGAAAAACCCGTCCGAAGCAACGGTGTAAAAAAACCCTTCCGAAAGCACAAAATAAACAAAAATGTTCACCTCAATTTTCTCTACAACATAGCAAGAATCAATTTTTCGGGCTAGAGCCGGCCTTCTTGGATTATCAATTATTAATTATTGTAAAGAAGTCTTTCTCTAAATTATTCTTTTTGGTCATTTCGGAAGCATCCCGATCCTGAAAACCAATAGGCCTTAGTACTGACCTAGGGCCCTATGTAGAGGCCTCGGACACATAATTCAATAGATAAAAATGTTTCCCTCAATTTGCTCTGCAACAAAGAAAAAACATTTTTTTTGTTAGGGCCGACCGATCTTAGGACGGACCTTAGGCCTACTTGAGCCCTAAGCACAGGCGCCGGGCCCAAATTTGTTTTTTAATATAATTCGGTACTCGGTTAGCTCTCAAATAGAAAAAGAATCAACAAAATCGGTTAGGATTTACCCGATTTATGTAAGCAAACACGTAGAGCCCTAGTAGAAACTCAGTTTTAGGGTCTGACTGAGTCAACAAATTTTCTTCCATAAAATGTGAGACACTTCTAGCCCTAGCTATGACCAAAAAACACTTAGGGCCCTAGCAGAAACTAGTTTTTAGTGCCCTAGCTAAGTCCAAGTTTCTTCCGTACTTTGTCGGCCATGCCCAGATCTTTCAAACAAAAGAAAATTTATGAAAATCGTAACAGATTTACTCGAGTTATGTACAAAATATCAAAAACCACTTGAACGGCCCTAGCTCGACAGCCCTTAGGCCGACAGTGCCCAGATTAGGTTGGGTTAGGTTAGGTTAAATGGGAAGGGCGGACCCTAGCACCTAAGCCGCTGATGGGCCTGTTGTGCATTCCCATGGTGGATTACCCTCGGGATTACCTATATCTTGTTTGTACGATAAAGGTAATCCAGGATGTTGCTGAGCGGAAGGCTCCAGATAATGTTGTGAGGCAAGATGTATGCCCCAAGGCTTTTGGCCCTGTTTAGCTGTTTCTGGATCGCCACATTATGTACAATATGGAGTGCTAACCACTCCTATGGTGTGCAGATGTTTGTTGAGGGGGCAGTGTCCGGTGAGAATTCCGGTCATGCGTCTAAGGTTTCTTCTGCTGAGCGAGATGAAATATTTTGAGTTCTTGCTACTAATGCTGATGCAGTTCCTAGCTTGAGTGGCATGCTCTAATGTTTTCCAGTATTTCCTGAAGGTTGAAAGTTTCCATTTATTGATGTGGTTCCTGATGAATGAAGAAGGCGTTTTAATGTCAGGCTCTGGGCCTACGATCCGACGCGTAGCTCCTGCTCTCGCTATCCCATCAGCAATTTCGTTACCTTCTATATTGCTGTGACCAGGGACCCACGTGAGTGTGACTTGGTTATCGTTGGCCAGTTGTTGGATGTTGCGAGATTCCGGCAATTTCAGATTGTAAGATATTGGCCTGAGACCCGAGTGATAGTGACTTGTTGATTTGCAGTTGAGGACAATGGATTCCTGACCCCGCAAAATTGTACCGTTTCGATCCATCTGAGAAGCAGGTAAAGCGATTATTGCTTGTTATAGAGCGTTCGTTCCTCCACTCATCCCTAGAGGGGAATTTAAGCTAAAAATTCCTATCGAAGCAATATACTGGGGGTACCACATCGAACGGTATTTCGAAGTCTGGTGTTTCTTGTACCATTTTATTCCACAGTGCTGCGTGGCCAAAATTAGATTTGATCAGTAGAGCTGTTTGATGCAATCCGAGGCATGTAGCTCTAGCCATAGATTTAACATAAATGTGTGAAGCCAATGACAGGGGCGTGACAGTCTTTTGTTTTGATATCTGCAAGCAATACTCAACGTGAAGTTAGCTGCAATTGCAACCGAAACCAACTTCATTGCAACAAAGTTAGCTGATTTCATTCATAAATTTATCAAAATCAGCTGATTTCATTGAAAGTCAAAAAATCAGCTGATGTTTTTGCAACTGCAGCTAACTTCACGTTGAATATTAGTTGCAAAGATTAAAACAAAAGACTGTCATGCACCTGGAAACATTCTACGTCAGGTAGTTAGTTAGTTCCAGAGCCATTTGTATGACAACCGACTTTTTTTGCTCATGCTCGAAAACGGCTCGATAACTTTTCTTGAAATTTTGCGCCATATGATACTATAAAAAAGGGGGGTACCGGCCTCGTTTGGGCGCCAGGGCTCTTAAAAGGCGCCATATAAAGCCCATATAAAAGAATGTTTCGTATGTGTGTGTGTGTGTGAGTGTATTCAAAGTATGGGTCGAATATGAGCAAAATTTTTGGACTGTGTTGGGATGGATATAGATGCTTGGAGTCAAAGGAAAAGTTGTTGGGTTGGGTGCGTAGTGTGTCAGGGTGACCAACAAAATAGGACGAATTTAGTGGGAAAATTGATTTTTTTTTTTAATTTTTTCTTGTTGAAGATAGATGTTTCGTGTCGAAGGAAATTTTTTTTCTACGAAAATTTTTTTCGCCGAAAATTGTTTTTCTTCGGAAATTTTTTTTTCGCCGATAATTTTTTCCGCCAAGATTTTTTTAGCGATGGAAATTTTTTTCGCCGGAAATTTTTTTTCACCGGTCCGGCATTTGTGACGCATTTTTTTAATCAAAAGTGAAAATATTTCAAAAGAATTTTTTGCGTTCTGAAGCTGTAAGCGTCACCCAAATTGATATCAGTTGTTTTGGAAGAAGGGACGCGGACTTGCGTCATATTTCCCGTTTAAAAGGTTTTTTGTTGTGATATGTTTTCTTCTGGATTTTGTAATTAGGGATTTTATGCTTTGGAATTTTGCACACCCGATGCGACGTAAAAGTAACGATAATTTAGGAAGAATTCGCTACTAAATCACACGGAAGCGAAAAATTCTGGCCGCATCCGGTTGGCATAATTTGTTCTTCTAGGCCGCAGAACCAATTGAAAAGAAAGTTTTTAGTTTATTATTTTGCTTTAATGGGTCGAGATCAAAATATACATGAAACTTACAAAATAATTGGATTAATGATTTCTAAATAAATAGGTAGTAAAAGCGAAAACTATGGTGGAGGCTACATGAGCATTTTTACAGCGTTAAGACTAAAAAAAATGGATTTCAACTTCCATTTTGTAAGTTTTTAATTTTTAAAAAATTCTTGTATTCTAACTTATTCCACGTTTCATATAAATCTAGTCGTTTGAAGCTTAAGCATATTTAAGTAGACGAAAGAAGTCCTAACTTACATCTAATTGTGTGATAGTCTGATCATCGAAAACTTTAACTATGATTTTAAAATAAGTTTTTTGATTGTCCCAACACGACCTACGTTCTCGTTTCGTTAATCTTTCCAAATGTAACATAGCCGGGATTGCTCACAGCGTCTTTATTGTTATACACGTCTTTCATATTGATGACTGTTGACGGCATATTAACGTAATTATCCGGTCCTTTGGCATCATTTTTCGAACCACTGACTCCACTAAAATCTTTACCAGCAGTCTTGAAGTCGGGACTTTCAACATCAGAATCGGAGTGTCGATGTGTTCCAGACGCTGGCAACATTGGCATTTCCTCGGGGATCGGTTTTTTGGAGGATCGACTCTTTGGGCTCGCGTGATTCAAATTATTTCTTATTGTCGGGGAAACGGGCGTTTTCGTTTCAAATTTATCGCCGGAATCTCGTGTGTTGTATGTAGCACTTCCTGATTTTGAATCCACTTGTAGATAGTCAGGTACAGCTATAACGAAAGTTCGTTTAGTGGAAATTCACGTAAACGTGAACTAAGTCAATTTACCATTTGCGCTCGGTTTCATTGAGCTATTTACATAATTGGGTATAGATGGAGCTACGCCTTCCGGTGGTCCCATAAATGATAAGTAATCGGTTTGGCCTTGCTTAAAACTATCAGTGTTTATTTGAAGATATGGCTCGTTCAGGTCAATGTAGTGCTGTAAATAATCGAAATTGTTACAAACACAGCGACAACAAATCTTTAGTCGAACTTACTTCGGCTACTCCACTTTCCAATAGTTTTCCTAATCTTTTTTCCAATGCATTAAATAATGGCCTTGACTCTGGATTAGCATTCCAGCAATGTAACATTACGTCATAAATCTATGAAGAAACATAAATTGGTAAAAGTGAGACTTTTCGATAAGAAACTCCTACCTCTTGTGTTGCATTTTCCGGTTTACCCATTCGATAACCATCTTTGAGTTTCATGTACAAACTTTGGTCAGCATCCATTCCTGGATATGGTACCTTTCCTAATGAAAACAACTCCCACCTGTCGCAACGTCAAAAAAATATTTGTTGTAAATAAATTAGTGGAAAGCTACAAAGTAGAATGTGTGAAGATGATGAGAATACATTGAAAATTAGGAACAAAGGCAGTTCGAGAAACGGTAAGAGCTTGACGTCGTTCTTTGCAAGAGTTATTGTGTTTGTTTTTTAAATAATTAGATGAAGTTATCACTCTCGACCAGAGCAATGCTATATTGAGAGAATTCTCTCCCATGAAAAATGTGTGTCCAGGTCGAGGCGCGGTGTTGCCCATTTAGCTCTCGACACTTATAGGCAATGCCATCATTTTGCAAAATCACAAAAAGAGTGATTCGCGCTTGTTTCCTTCCATAGCACTCCTAGCATACCTATAGAAAAAAACATATGCAAGGTACCCGTACGTATCAGAATAGATGTGGCAAACAGAGTTGATGTTACGAAAAGACTCGAACGTATTTAAGTAAATATTGCCCTAACTCTTAAGTGTTTGAATTTACGTCCACAACAAATTGTATTGGAAATTACCGATACTTCTAGATAAATATTCCCTTAACTCTAAAGCACATGGAATTACATGGAATTCCACATTAAATTGGATTGGAAATTGCCGAGAGCGCAATATTGATAAACCCGTCCGAAGAAACGGTGTAAAAAACCCTACCAAAATCACAGAATTAATCTCAAATAGACAAAAGGTTCGCCTCAATTTTTTCTACAACATAGCAAAAAACCGTTTTTTTTGTTAGAGCCGACCTTAGGACCGACCTGAGGCCCACTTGAGCCCTAAGCAAGTATCTAGATAGTAAGCTAGAATGGCGAGAACAAATTGAGGAAAGAACCAAAAAGGCGTTAAGAGTATTCTGGCAATGTCGCATCACGTTTGGAAAGAAGTGGGGCCTAAAACCAGTGGTTTTGTACTGGATGTATAGATCGATTGTGGGACCTATGCTAATATACGGCTGCATGGTTCGGGCACCACAGACCGAAATTGGTGTGGTACAGAAGAAAATAGGCAAAGTTCAGCGATTGGCGTGTTTGAGTGTGACAGGAGTGATGACCTCGACGCCGACAGTGGCTCTAGAGATGTTGCTGTCACTGCCGCCGCCGACCTGTTCATAAAACAAGAAGCTAATTTGAAGCGGAAGTTCAGAGAAGTAGAGATGCCCGGAAACAAGGTGCAGACGACTTTTTGTTTCGAAAGAAATTTCGAGACTAGTATACCAAGCAGGTCTGAATGGGAGAACAGAGTGCCGCCAATAGAGGCAGACGTAGTTATGTATGCAGATGGATCTAGGACTGAAGAAGGCACGGGAGCGGAAGCATACTCAGAGGAATTGAATTACAGTATATCTTTGCCTCTAGGGGAGCATGCTGCCGTTTTCCTATCTGAGGTTATAGCCATATTTGAAGGCGGCAAAGAAATAATCCGAGCTGGGATCAGAGACAAGAGAGTTTTGATATGTACGGACAGTGAATCGTCTATAGAATCACTGTCGTCGGTCAAGTTTTCGTCATGGCTAGTTATCCAATGTTTCTCAATGTTAGAGACCCTATCAAGCAACAATAACGTTGAGCTTGCCTATGTGCCTGGACATTCTGGAATATTGGGGAACGAAAAAGCCGACGAACTAGCCAGGAGTGGAAGTAGTGCCAAATTCATTGGAGCCGAACCAGCTGGCGGAAGATACGCGGGTTTGATTAGAGCTCTGGTGAGAAAAAAATCCATCGCAATAGGTGGGAGGTCTTGTCTAGTTGCAGACAATCGAAGGAATTCTTGGTGGGCTGTAATAAAAAGAACACCAAGTTCCTTCTCAGTCTGTGCCGAGTCAAGCTCCGCACGTTGATTGGAATTCTCACGGAGCACACGTGCCTGAACTATCACCTTAACAAGATAGGGATCGTAAACGACCCAGTCTGTAGAGGGTGTGGCTTAGAGCCAGAGACAGCGAGACATTTTGCGTGCACATGTGCAGCACTGATGAGTCTCAGAACAAAGAACTTGGGAGATTTCTATATAACTCCTGAAAGCAATTGGAGCTTAATTTAGCTAATTTGTTATCTGTTATTATAGAAAGCAAATGGCTGATCGGACCGTAAGGGCAAAATTATAACTAATAAAAAGGAGTACAGCACAATGGGCCCAACAAAGAATGAAATAGCTGAGGTTGCAATCAATTTAGCTCTTAAGTATTTGAATTGTAATTATGTTATTGTTGTTCTTTCAAACTCCCCAATAAAACCAAACTAAACCAAACATCAACTCTGTTTGCCACATCTATTCTGATACGTACGGGTCCCTTGCATATGTTTTTTATTGTTGATTCGTCATCGAAGGATCATGATCAATGCTCCCCCCCCCCTACTCCCGGGTTGAAATTCGACTGGTGACAAACGTCCGTCATGGTAAACACAATAGACCCTTTTCGAAGAACTTCGTTCTTGGTACGGGTCTAATAAGTTAACGGAAATGTACAGCGTACCGATATAAAACTGTTAAAAATTTGTATATCAGATATGAGCCACAACTTATTTTAAAAACATATGCAAGGGATGCGTACGCTTCAAAAGTAAATATTGCCTAAAATTACATCCACAAATTGGATTGGAAGTTGCCGAAACGGCAATATGGAAAACAACCCCGTCCGAAGCAACGGCGAAAACCCTCTCCATTTTCATAAGTTTGAAAAAAGAAATGCGGGTGAATTCTCGTTAATTCGTAGCCACAGAAAAAATCGAAAAAAGTAAAACATTGTTCTAACGGTAAAAATCGAAATATCGAACTTACAAATAAGTGATATTATGCGAATGACGATATAACGCGAATCCACCCGTATGACAAAATTTTTTTCACACAAAACAATTTTTTTTTTTTGTACTAGGACCGATCTTCGAATCAACCTAGAGCACTAAGGAGAGTCCTCTAACTCATACTTCCACCGACGAAAATGTTCGCTACTTTTTTCTCTACAACACTGAACAAAAAACCTCATCATTGAAGAAATAATATTCAAGAAAAACCACAAAATATGGTCTAGGGTCGCGTGGCGTGAGTTGGATCCACACCAAGGACTCTATAGCCCGAACCGCTCTACAGATTTTCGCTAATTTAATTTCCGTCATTTCTTGAAAATCTTCTGGAGCAATTTCCGTTTTAATTTCGCGGAGATATAAGTCGAAAGGTTTCAAAAACCACATTTTTTACCACTTTTTCGACCATAAATTCGAAAGTTCTTAACTGATCTTGCCCAAACTCAAATTCATTATCATATTAATTAGTCTTTCAGGAAAGAAAATGATTTTGAAAATTGGATAAGATTTATGTAGAACAAAACGTTTGGCCCTAGTTAAGACTCAGTTTTAGGGCCGTGGTTGAGTCAAACGACTCGAAATCAAAAAACGTTCTTCCATAAATTGTCGGCCTTGCCTAGACATTTCAAACAAAAAAAATGTTTGAAAACCGGAAAAGAATTACGCGAGTTATAAGTACGTACAAAACACCAAAAATCACTTAGGCGGCATTTTTGCTTCACCTTGTGTTCATTTTTTGTTTAAGACTGGCAGCCTACTCTACATTAATTTATAGTATGTTATTGGTTAAAATACCTTGGCATTGTCCATTGAGACAGTTATGAACAATAAATCAGCGACAAATTCCAGTAACAAAATTAAATAACAAATTTTCGATTCATAGCTGTCAATGCCAGTGCATGTAGCATTTTGTCCATACTTTTAAATTCAATTGAATTCAAATCAACTACGGGCAAATAATTGTTTTCGTGTGGGACCCATTAAACATTATGAATTGTGTAATTATTTCTTTCGAACTGAAAAATGCACCTACCTCGATCGAAAATTTCGCGTAGATTCGCCTGCATCAAGCCAAACATACATATATATACATATGACCAGTACACTGAATAAAATATCTATAACCGACTATATGTTTATAATATACGCCGCCGACGTTTTACATACGCGGTGAATGTATTATCAACCTTATTTAAGTATTGTGCAGTGTGCCATACGTAACTAACGTGTTATGAGCTCACATAATACGTGCACGGCGTTCGTAATACGTGCACAGTGGTTAAAATACGTAGGCGCGTATATTATAAACATAATTCCTACGTCGCTTGCATATTATATTTTCGTCAGTGTACGGAACAGAATAGTTGTTGCAAAAGTACTTCTAGATAAATATTCCCTTAACTCAAAAGCACATGGAATTACATGGAATTCCACATTAAATTGGATTGGAAATTGCCGAGAGCGCAATATTGAAAAACCCGTCCGAAGCAACGAACAGTGTTAAAATCCTCCCAACAAACACAAAAAACCCTAAAATTTTCAAATTGTAATTTTAAAAATAATCAAAAAATTTTCAAAAAAAGTCGAAAATTTTCAAAAAAAAAAATTGAAAAAAGATCACAAAGCTTTCAAAAAACAAATTAAAAAAAAAAAAAAAAAACAAAAAAAATTAAAAAAAATAAAAAAAAAATATCAAAAATATAAAAAAAAATTAACAAATTTTAAAAATTAAAAAAGTTTTCAAAAAAAAAATCAACAAACTTAAAACAAAAAAAATTAAAAATTCCAAATAAAAAAAAGAAATTGGGAAAAAAATCAAAAAAGTTTCAAAACAAAATTTTGAAAAAAAAATGCAAAAAATGTCAAAAGCCGTTTTCGGTAAAGTTCCCCTTGATTTACTCTACAACACTGCACGAAAAATCTCAATAATAAAGGAATTTTCATGAAAAACTAGGAACTGTAGGGAACGAGGGATACTGTAGGGTCCCATAGGGCCACACTTTCAAAAATTGGGATATCGCTTATGGATACCGGGAGAAAACATGATTTCTACACGCGTTCCTCTTTTTCCTAATTTCTACTTTGAATAAGTTTGCTATCTAGAAATTTTCATTTTGCTTCGGAGGACACTTCCGCCTCTCCGAATCATGTCGGCAGGAAGGCCTTTAGAGAGGCACGCATTTTTATGCATGGATCTCTGCGCCACAGCTTAATATTTTTAGAATAAATGGCAACATTTTCTTCTACTCACATTACTATTCCGAATGACCAGACATCAGAGTACGTGCTAAACACTTGATCACCAATAGATTCAATGGCGAGCCATTTGAACGGAAGAGGAGCCTATAGAACGAGACAAAAACATGGAAAATCGATAAAAAATCAAAATAATTTCAAAATTCACCTCTCCCTTCTTTTTGTAATTATCACTTTTGTACATTGATCTTGCGAGACCAAAATCGCATATTTTAACCACGTTATCGTCACACAATAAAATATTCCGCGCGGCCAAGTCTCCATGAAGAACTTTTCGCGATGCCAAGTATTCCATTCCTCTAGCCACTTGGAACGACCAGCAAACTAAATCTGTCGTTGTTACGACTCTCATTGGACCTTTGTAGTCCATTTTATAATTTGAACGCCAGGCGGGCTGCACCGAATTATTCGACAACATTAGATTGTCCTCTCCTACGATTTCATTAAATTAAATTCAATTTTTTTTTTAGTTTGTCCAGTAAAATCTTTACCTGTGAGACCTGGACCAGACACCGGTCTTATCAATGCAACTTCCGTGTTCGCACTATCCATTCCACCAGAAAAATAATCCGATTGTCGTATGTAACCACCCCCTGTATTTAGATGACTCGGAACTCTACCACTATTATTCAGATGATTGTTTGAGAACGATAATTTAACATATTTTAGTCCTTGACTACATATGGAGGTTGTGTTTTATTGTACCAATGCATGGATAAAGTTGCAATTGCGTAGCATTTTTTTATTGCGACAACAAAGAAGATTACCAAACCAAAAAACACCAATTTGTTAATGAACATACCCCTTATACCATGACTACTTTAAGTTTTTAGTTTACATGCAGTGAACGCCGTGCAATCATAGGCTTAAATACTCTTAATTTAGGGGAGTCCTTGCTTTATCAAAAATGCAATCAGGTAACTCACGAAAGAAATGCAAGAACCAGATTTAAGCCCACGTGCACTTTGGCGTTGCTTCATTCATTAGTAAATATTAATTTGAAAAGTGTTTGCAAATATTTGTTTAGATACAGATGCATGTTACCAAACCAATCTCATTTGCCGATGTGTTAGTTACAAATGAAGACTTCAAATGCACAAAGTCTCTAAAGTAATGAATCGATTTTGTTTCTCTTATGTTTTCAATAAAAATGCTTTCCATTAATCGTGGTTGAAAGGTGCGCCACCACCCGCTTCCCGACCCTCAAACTTCTCACCAAGGAATAAAAAGAAAGAGTTCTATTCAATCACATTTTGAAGGTCTAACTCCAGTCAATGATTCATAAATCCGTTGTTTCTCTATCGTTGGACATATAATCTGACAATTAGAAGAGATCAACATTTCGGCATCCAGCTCCTATCGTCAGTCAAGTCAAACAAATTGATATGCTGATGGACAAGTTGCTGACGTATCTATTCGTCTCGGTTAGAGGTATTGATGGTTGTAGCGAATCCTAACGGAAGTGATTACTGCTACCATCTGTTGAAATCTGTATTATACTGGGGAAAATATCTACAAGCGACGTAGGAATTGTGTTTATAATATACGCCGCCGACGTATTTTATCCACCGTGCACGTATTACGAACGCCGTGCACATATATGAGCTCATTACACGTTCGTTACGTATGGCATACTACACAACACTTACATAAAGTTGATGATACGTTCACCGCGTATATAATACGTCGGCGGCGTATATTATAAACACAATTCCTACGTCGCTTATAGATATTTCCGTCAGTGTAAACATTTCTTATCCTAAGCCTGAGAGTAGTGTCTCCAAAGTTAATTCAAGAGCTTATCACGTTCATCAAAGCCTATGTGGTCTTTTTACTGAATTAAAAACGAGTGGTTCTCCGTAACAATCGTCATAATTTAACTGTTTTACTATCAGAAGATTAAACAGTTAGATCGATAGGTGCAACAGTTAAAATCGAATTGGAACCTCGCATTCCATAATACAATAAGTTGGCATTACATCTGCCACGAAAAAAGACCGCATAGGCTTTGATGAAGGTGGTTGGCTCTTGAGTTAACTTTGGAGAAAATACTTGCAGGGTTAGAGTAATAAATATTTAGTACAGATATCAACAGATGGTAGCACTAATCATTTCCGTTACGATTCGCTACACCTCTCAGCCCTGATACGTTTTCCAGCAATTCCTCGTGCAAGTTGAAAACTACTTCCTCTTAAGAGTTCTTGACATGCAGGACGTTAATCATCTTCATCCCAAACTCCACGCAAGGTATATGACATTGATGAGGTTTTGCAAAACAATAATTGATTTTATGAGTTCGTCCGGTCATGGGAGTGAGCCAACTTGCACTTAGGCCTCAGTGGACCTTACGAAAAGGAAATCCGCTATTAGGATTTGAATACTAAGTAAACATCGGAGTGTGTCGAGCCACACCTGACCCACATCTTTAGAACGCACAGAAAAACGATTCTGTGACTTCTGCAACTTTGGGCCACCCACCTACACCCGACCCACAGCTGCAGAAGTCACAGAAATCGTTTTCTGTGCGTTCTACAACTGTGGGTCCGGTGTGGGTCGACCCACTCCGATCCTTAATACTAATACCCATTCACAAAGTTTGCACGCTAAAAACGCAGTTTTTTAATATCCCCTCCCTGGCACACATATTTTCATACATTACAATTTATGGCAGCACGATTTTGTCACCTCATCCCCCTTTCGATAACGATCTTTAGATAAGGGGCCATTCAGATAGTGACGTTTTTATGGCGGGGGAGGGGAAATTCGAGAAAAGCGTGCGATTCAAACACTTTGAATTTTTTTTCCATGTATTTTTGCGTTAGGGGGCGGGTAAAAATCAGTCTTTCTTCGAGTGCGCGTTTAAAAAAACTCCGGTCCCAAAATAACACCAATGATCTAGGCGGACAAAAAACTACAGGTATATTTATATTGGCACTTCATCCCCATGTCGGCGGCGAGTCTAAATACCCCCTCAGACCTCACAGGGGATCTTCCCCCTCGATACAGCCCATCAAGCCAATTTTTTCGTTTTCCTTTCACCATAACCTTACAATGAATGCATGCAGCTAACAGAAATAATGATTGACAGATTGAATTGGCAGACCAAAGTATGTAAAATGTTTTAGAGGACGCATTTTTGGCTGGTATACCACCAAATATAGTTTTGGGACAACGCAAGACACTGTATAGTATGGATTGGTGAGTACAGTGTTTCCACAGTAGTAAGGCTATGGAAGATTTGTGCCGGACTGCCACCTTGCTCAGTGATGTTCCACATACACTTTGACTTTCCGCCTGGTAATACTCTCTCCTCGTAGGTCGTACAGCCGAGGCTTGCTCGCGGACATGGCTGGCTTGGTATGCACAGGATGTACAGGATGTACAGGCTAGTCTGTAAGCGAGATCGCTTAGGGCTACAGGGAAGTCGTCCGTCGCCGTCGTTGCCTTGTGACGTGACAGTTGTGCACCTCTGAACATGGTATCGTTGTTGACGCTACTTCCATTTCAGGATCTGTTTTCATGGTTTAACGGGCGGTTCTACTATTTGAACTGGTCGAGGTCGGGAAACTGAACTTGGTGGTGATGGAGTCGAGTTTTTATTGATTTCGGAATTCGGGAAGACAGCCGCACGTCTGAAACATTGCTGTGTCAAGCTGTCGTCCTACTCAGCGGCTATCACTATGTGCTCAACAACTCTTTCGACAAGAATTGGAGCTAGGGATGATCCCATAAACATGCCTCTTTTTTGTCTATAGAACTTATCTTCATAGACAAAATAGTTGGCTTTACTAGACAGCCTCGTGTTAACCGCCGCGTCGCGCCGGTTTACTCCCCTTATCGGTTTGTGTGCCATATGATTTTGCCTTGGATGTGGCTTGATAGTTACATTGGGACTATTGGCGCTACAGGGTGATCGAGATCGACGAAGGAGGAGTAATGGGATGTCGCCTGGCAGGGATGACACGTGGCCCGATTCTGCCTTGGCTGATGCCCAAACAGGAAAGTCCAACGGTTTTATAATCGTACGGCACTACACCTAGCTTAGATTCAACCGATTGCCGGCTCTTCACCGGGCTTGCAATGTGGATACGTTTGTTTGTTAGTGGAAGAGGTCAGGAAAGGGGCTTCAAGATGATGACTGAGTAGTACAAGGAACCCTTAAGAAGCCTGTGTGCATCGATAAAATCTTTAAAAAAGACACTACGCAGTTTCAACGATTATTGGCTTCACCTTTTCTGCGCCAGGTTTCAGTGGCACTTTATAAATTAAAAATTTGTGGATATTTTTCGGGTTATTTTGACTGAAGTTTTTTTGTCCTCATACTAATCGAATGGGAAATCGGGAATCATCCCGATCTCAATTCCGCATTAATTATGCGAAAAATGGCAAAGAAGTTGGCAAAACTGAGTCTAGTCTACTACTGGAGAGTTTAACTGATCGATGATGAGAAGTGCTTAGATTAGAGACTCCTTCGGGAGAGATCGATGCGATTTTCTTTTAATTGACTACAAAAATTAGTTAAGTGCCCCAAGCAACCAAATGGTATATGTCATCTACAACCCGTGATTATTATTAGTTATTTACAAACCTCAGAAATAAATACCAATGTTAACGATGTTAGTTAGTCAAAAAAAAGCATCTCTCAAAATGTTTAAAATGTTTTTGTGTTTGAGATAATTTCATTAGGATCAGTGTTCTAGTTACCTGTTGTATTCATATCCGCTGTCGTTCGAGTATCTCTGTTCTTTTGTCAAGATTGACGGATCGATGGTATCAGTTTCGGGGTTGATTTGATCAATGTAATGTTCTCGATGTTTTATCAAAAAATTTTGCACGTTTCCGAAGCGACAATATTCGACTATCACCATCACTTCACCTGCAAAAAGGAGTACGGTATGTGATTAAGAGAATGTTAATTTGCAGATATTGATCCATTGTGTCTGTGTTAGGAAAAAATGTCAGTTGATAGATCAATATGTTATGTATTTTGAGCAACCTTCAATATGAGGGCAACATCTTTATTGTAAATGTATCATTCATATGAGAATAAAAATGAAAAACTTCTGAAGGACACTTACGTTTCGCAATATTCTTTGTAACCGCTCCCAACAAATTAACAACGTTTAAATGTTGTCCTAAGTGAACCATAATTTTCAGCTCAGTTACCAAAGCTCTCATCACCTGAAATTGAATTCATTTTTTTAAATTTATCTCGAAAGGGGAGTAGAAATCAGTCAAAAACATTATTTCATCGAATGCTTTCATAATATGTATAAGCCAAGCAGCACAGCGAATATGATTCGGTTTATGTAATCAATAGGCAATGAAATTTCGCTAAATTAAGTCCGCGACTACTTTCTTAGTCAACTGGAATGCAAGAGACGCTTACGCCGGTCAAAAAATTTTGACAGCTACGAAACGAGTTTTGATTATTCCCGGCTGAGGCGAAAATTGGCACAAGGAGGTGTCGGCGAGGTTCTGGCTAATCTGCTGTGTTAAGCGTAAATGCCGTATCGCAAACCTGAGCTTTGCGAGCTTCTTTTGTTTATGCATACAAATAGAAAGCTCCTCGATTGTGCAATACGGCATTTATGCCTAACACGGCAGTACTATGCTGCCGTATCAAGCTAAAACAACGTACCACATCAAATCTGTCGTTTAAAGCTCTTTGGTAAGCTTTGAGCTTCTTTTGAATTCTATTGGAAGAGTGGAATATTCGGTTGGATTACAAAAGAAGCTTAAAGATCTCGAAAGTTTTTCATTAGATTCAAATGCGATACGCTGTTTTGGTGTGTGAGTTGTCAGTGTGTTGGTTTGAAACTCAACCGCAGACGGATTTGTTCGAATCGGTTCAAGTCATATGAAGTTGAGTGTAGCGCCATCGTACGGCTTACCGGTGGAAGGAATTGTTGGGAGGTGCTGGTATTCCAGCTCTACTAGTTTCGTTCCTAGCACACCTCAACATGGCACTGGGTTTGTAGCACAGCTTACCACTGCCTCCGCTGTCGAAAGGCTTTTGGAAGGGACTGAGGAAGCCATATTGTTGATCTATGAGACGGTGGTCAGACCCATGTTGAGCCATGGCTGCGTATTTTGGTGGCTAAGGCTCAACGTGGAGTGCGCGAGAAAGGAGTTGAATGAATTTGATGATGAATTTAGAGGCTCGTGTGCATTTGTGTCACGGGAGCTATGAAGACAACGGCCACAGCAGCCATGGAAGAGCTCATTGCGATATCTCTCATCCAGACGATCGTTAAAGTAAGAGCCTTTGCCTCGGCAGACAGGCTGAAGCAAAATGATCTCTGGATGAGGAATTTCGAGTCTGGCCATGGAAGGATCAACGTCATGATCAACGACAGGATCTTTGATATGCCCAGAAATCGCATGATTCCACAGGTCGACTTTGTTAGGCGATACCGGATTGGATAGGAAACTGGCCGACCTGCCTACCGGCTGATGGACTGGTGAGCTTTACTCATGGGTCGAAAACTGAGGAAGGAGCGGTAGCCGTGATCTATTCGCAGGAACCGGCGAACTGCGAGTCTCCAGCGGAGATGTTTGCGACGTTGATGGGAGTAATGAATTTAGTTCCAGAAGGAATGACGGATGGCAGAGCGACCATCTGCTCAGACAGTGAGTCGATGATAAAGGCGCTCGCGTCGCCTGTGACAACGTCAAAACTGGTTAAAGAGCTGAAAGGGACCCTAAACCGATTGGGACTGAGAAATCAGATCACGATCGCCTGGGTAGACGGTAATGAGAGGGCAGACGAGCTAGTCAGACAGGGTTCAGCATCTGCGATCGAGGGCCCAGAACCCCACATCCCGATCCCACACTCTCTGTGTGAAAGGGCGGTGGAACACTTGGTGCGGGCTGAGTCCGCAAAGAGTTGGTGCGCGTACGGCAGAGGAAAGCACACGAAGCTCTTCTTCCCGGTGCCTGACGAGAAGTGGGCCAAGGAGCTTCTCAGAAGAACCGTCGTGGCATTAGGAGAGTAGTGGGAGCCATTACGGGTCACTGTGGTTTGAACAAGCACTTGGCCAAAATGACCATTTTGGCTGATCCAAGATTTGACTGCGGCTTGGAGGAGGAAACGGGCGTCCACGTAATATGCGAATGCCCGAAATTCCACCTGCTAAGCAGCATGACATTAGGTGGTTATGTGATTCGACCCTCCGATATCGCTCTAGATAGGTTCTTGGTGAGAACCGGAAGGTTTTAAATGATTTACATGATGAAAACAATGGATCAATAGATCTGTGTTTTAGGAGCCAGAAAACGTAATTTTTTTCGACGGCGGCGACTCACTTTTTTTACACTTTTTCCAGCGCAGAGTCGCGTCGTAAGAGAATTTTTGTAATAAGTATCTGTCATACTCGAGTTGCTGAATTTATACCATGGAAAATGTCTTGGCGGTACGATATTTTTTCAGTTCTAGACGGTGGCGCATTTCGGCGTACGTCAAAATAATTTTTGGCGACGGCGGAGCTCTTTTTTGACAGTTTTTTCGTCGATGCACGGGTCTTCATTGGAAATTGTCCAAATGGCAATATTGAAAGACCCGTCCGAAGCAACGATATAAAAAAATGATCAAAAAATTTTACAAAAACACAATTTTCAAAAGAAATTAAATTTTATCGACTATATAATAAAAACTTTTTTTTGGACTAGGGCCTACCCTAGGACAGACCTGTGGCCCGAAGGAGAGATCTCCGATGTGATTTCCATTTGAAAAAATATTCTTTTCTATTTTCTTTACGACGTAACACAAAATACCTCACTAATTAAAGAAAATTCATGAAAACCGTCATCTATCGTGTACCCGAAAATCCTCGAAAAATAAGTTTCGGTAATTTTTGGGAATTTAAATTCCCGAAAATAAGCCCAGTCGTGTATGGTACACACTATGGACCGATCCACTCAACCAATTTTCACCGATTTTTTTGTGGTTTCCTGTTGTCCATATCTTCCGTTCTTCAAAATCTTGCTGATTTCACAGAGATAAAGCGAACAAGTTTCACAAACCCTCAAAAACCATCTTTCTGACCACTTTTTCGACTGTAACTTCAAAAATTTTCAAACAATTGGGTGTAAAAATCAAATAACAATTACGAATCGGTCAAAGAAAATTAAATTTCACCTCATTATCTGCAGTTTGCTTGACCATTTTCACAGCAACCGTTGTCTCTTCTTCATACGGTAAAATTCCATGAGCTAATCCTTTCACCACCACTCCAAACGCTCCTGCTCCCAATTGTTTCCCTAAATTGAATATGAGACTTAGAATTCAAAGTCGCATTCAAAAGAATTTATTTTCCCACCTAATTTGAGTTTTTCCCTTGGAAATTCATATTTCTTGTCATACGGCAACAAATCAGCTTGTTCGTCCAACGCCAACTCTGGATTGATGCTTTCCGGATTACCTTCTTCAAAGTTTGCTAAACCAGCGGCTTTCAATTCACGTCGCAGCTACAAATTATTAAAATTGATTTGAAAATTGTAAAAATCGTTTAACTCACAACGTACCCGTCTTTCCCTTTGGAACCGAATTAACAAATAAATCGTGCAAATGATCAAAATTATTATCACAACAGATATTCCAATTACCCAAGCGAGACTGACTTCCGGTAAATCTGTCGAGGAATATTTGGTTTATTAACTCGTATATGAAGGTTGTTTTTTTCGCCTTACTTTCAATTTTCAAACTCGTAAACATTTCTACCGAACCCACTCGATTTACGCCAACACATTTGAATTCTCCATCGTCTTCGATTTTCAAATATTTTATATCCAAAGTTTGATTATCGCTGGAGATGCTGATTCGTGTATCGTTTTCTATTAAGGCTCCATTTTTGTACCAACTTATTACTGGATCGGGCAATGCGATAATGTTGCAAAACATTCGGAACGGTTCACCCAACGACAATTTTATTTCGTCCTGCTTGAGGTTTGTACTTTCAATTTCAGGTTTTTTAGGTTCTGTAATTAAACACATCGATTGTCTGCTCTTTAATAGTTCAGTATATGCACATTGAAGTGTTTCTTTCAACTAGCTTTGTAAAAGATAAGGTAAAATAAAGTATTGTCATGGGGATAGGAAAGTAGCGGTGGAATGTATTTAGAAGTTAATTTTAGACTTAAATCATTGGTGATTCATTGGTGAATCAGCGATGATTCACCGGGAAATCAGCGATGATTCACAGTAGAATCACAGAGTATATACAGTGGAATCATAGATGATTCACAGTGGAATCATAGATGATTAACAGTGGAATCATAGATGATTCACAGTGGAATCATAGATGATTCACAGTGGAATCATAGATGATTCACAGTGGAATCATAGATGATTCACAGTGGAATCATAGATGATTCACAGTGGAATCATAGATGATTCACAGTGGAATCATAGATTATTCACAGTGGAATCATAGATCATTCACAGTGAAATCATAGATGATTCACAGTGGAATCACACATGATTCACAGTGGAATAACACATGATTCACAGTGGAATCACCCATGATTCACAGTGGAATCATCGATGATTCACAGTGTAATCACCGATGATTCACAGTGTAATCAGCGATGATTCACAGTGGAATCATCAATGATTCACAGTGTAATCACCAATGATTCACAGTGGAATCACCGATAATTCTCAGTGGAATCACCGATGATTCACAGTGGAATCACCGATGGTTCACAGTGGAATCACTGATGATTCACAGTGGAATCACCGATGATTCAT
This sequence comes from Pseudolycoriella hygida, assembly GCA_029228625.1. Lineage (NCBI taxonomy): Eukaryota > Metazoa > Arthropoda > Insecta > Diptera > Sciaridae > Pseudolycoriella > Pseudolycoriella hygida. Next base: position 3,600 of record WJQU01002084.1, on the reverse strand, counting down.
TGTGGAATCGCCGATGATTCACAGTGGAATCACAGATGATTCACAGTGAAATCACCGAAGATACACAGTGGAACACCGATGATTCATAGTGGAATCATCTATGATTCACAGTGGAATCACCAATGATTCACAGTGGAATCACCGATGATTCATAGTGTAATCACCGATGATACATAGTGTAATCACCAATGATTCACAGTGGAATCATCGATGATTCACAGTGAAATCAGTGATGATTAACAGCGGAATCACTGATGATTCACAGTTTAATCACCGATGATTCGCAGTGAAATCAGCGATGACTCATAGCGGAATCACTGAATATTCACAGTGGAATCACTGAATATTCACAGTGGAATCATCGATGATTCACAGTGTAATCATTGATTCATAGTGGAATCATCGATGATTCACAGTGGAATCACCGATGATTCACAGTGGAATCACCGATGATTCACAGTGGAATCACCGATGAATCACAGTGGAATAACCGATGACTCACAGTGGAATCACAGATGATTCACAGTGGAATCACCGATGATTCACACTGGAATCACATATGATTCACAGTGAAATCACCTATGATTAACAGTGGAATCACCGATGATTCACAGTGAAATCACCAATGATTTACAGTGTAATCACCGATTATTCATAGTGGAATCATCGATGATTCACAGTGGAATCACCGATGATTTACAGTGGAATCACCGATGATTCACAGTGGAATCACCGATGATTCACAGTGTAATCACCGATGATACATAGTGTAATCACCAATGATTCATAGTGGAATCATCGATGATTCACAGTGGAATCAGCGATGATTCACAGTGGAATCACCGATGATTCACAGTGTAATCACCGATGATACATAGTGCAATCACCAATGATTCACAGTGGAATCATCGATGATTCACAGTGAAATCAGTGATGATTAACAGCGGAATCACTGATGATTCACAGTTTAATCACCGATGATTCGCAGTGAAATCAGCGATGACTCATAGCGGAATCACTGAATATTCACAGTGGAATCACTGATGATTCACAGTGGAATCATCGATGATTTACAGTGTAATCACCGATGATTTACAGTGTAATCACCGATGATTCACAGTGGAATCACCTACGATTCACAGTGGGATCACCGATGATTCACAGTGTAAACACAGATGATTCATTGTGGAATCACCGATGATTCATTGTGGAATCGCCGATGATTCACAGTGGAATCACCTACGATTCACAGTGGGATCACCGATGATTCACAGTGGAATCACCGTTGATTTAAAGTGTAACCATCCATGATTCACAGAGTTATCACATATGACTCACAGAAAATCACCAATGATTCACAAAAGAATTACAGATTATACATCGTTAAATCACATTAATTCACAGTGGAATTATTCACATTGGAATCACTAATGATTCAAAGAGGAATCTTTGATGATACACATGGGAATCACTGATAATTCACAGTGGAATCACTGATGATTCACAGTGGAATCACTGATGATTCACAGGGGAATCACCGATGATTCACGGGGGAATCATCGATGATTCATGGGGGAATCACCGATGATTCACAGTGGAATCACTGATAATTCACAGGAGAATCACTGATGATTCACAGGGGAATAACTGATGATTCACAGGAAAATCACCGATTACTCGCCGATGAATCATCGGTGATTAATTGATTAATGATCGGTGAACCTTCTCATCTGTGAATCATCGATGATTCGCTGGTGAAGGATGCACAGATATAATAAGGAGGATGCTAAGCAGGAAGACTAGAGACTTCGATTACAACAACATGTGAATCGTTTGCTGCGTCATTTAAGTGTCATTCAGTGAAGCGCCGGCTAATTTCAAAGGATCCGTTCAAAAATTACGTAACGCAAAAATGAAGGTTTTCTACTCTTTACCTGTCACGCAAAAAGTGTTAAGTGTTAAGTTTTGTTAGAATTGTCACTCCCTCTTGCGTTATGTATTTTATATCAAAATTAATCCTGAATGTCGCGTGTTGCATAAGCTCACAAGCCCGTACTTTTCGTAAGGTGGCATATTATGAATTTTGTCATGAAATTGTGTATACTTTGACACAAGCCAACGCCGCAGTAAAAGAGCGAGAATTGACAGTAGAATGTCTTTTTTTGCATCATAATTTCCCAAAAAAAGTTTGTTAATTTTTGCAAGTTTTTCTTACCATGAACCTGAATGTGCACCGTTTCCATTGAAAATGTATCATCTTTTACGGTACTGGCGCGGCATTCGTACGTGCCGGAATGGATAGTTTTGATCCCGTGCCAAGTAATCTTCTTTTGATATGAATATTCGGTCTCATATTCCTCAACTATTTGATCTGAGAAAATCGCTTAACGTTATCACGGTTTCAGTGTTTAGAAAAGTGAAAATGTTTCATACTATCGCCTGTTTCGACGAGATTGTTGTTCAGATACCAATTCAGATCCGATGAATAATTGTACACAGAAGCTGCACAAATTACTGTTATGTTATCGCCGGCAGCAATTTTTGTATCCTCATTTATTCCCCAAATGTGAAATGGTGCCTGCGTGGCAAGCAATGTTCGTGAGTTATTATTCGTTACAATCGTTTTTTGAGTGTACTTACTTCTATGTCTGTAATCTCTAAATATGCTTCCGATGTGTCATTACCTTCAGAGTTAACAGCAATACATTCAACTTTGCCGGGCTCAGTGGGAAAAAGATTGAGTTCTGATCTTTGAGCCAAAACCGTTTCTGCTGTTGTGACAAAATTACCCTAAAATTGAAAATACGAATGTCAGTGGGACCAAGAGACCTCGTTTTACACCAAAGCGTTTCAAAAAATAAATAAAAACATAAAATATGAAGCCTAAACCAAACCAACGTTACAAATTACTGAATGTCCGTATCAAATATAAAAGGAAAATTTTTCAAAATCTTCCCTCTAATTTCTGCACAATCACCACCTAATCGGCGACATGAATTAGCGCCCGGAGCAGAATTTCAGAAAATTATCGACATAATTATCACCCGGGGAATTATCGCCCGGACAAATGTGACAACAATTTAAAGCGGGTAAATTTGTGTAAATACCCAATTTGTATCAGGAAAATGTACTTCCGGATGATAATTCCCCGGGTGTTAATTCTAATTTTTTCGGACATTAATTCCCGGGCGTTAATTCCACTCTGTGCGTTCATTCCCGTCACCACCTAATCCTTTTCCCGAATCCACAACTTACAACCTCCTCAACTTACTTCGTTACTTTGATTAATTTCACTATTTCATGGTTTTTCTTTGTGGTATCCTTTCAAACAGACGCATTTTTTGACTATACCAGCGGTAAGCTGTTCGACAAACCTAGCGCCATCTATGTACTAGGAGAGAAACTAATAGAAGTCGAATAACGATTCTTTCAACAAGGCAACCACATGCTTAACGTGAATTCCGAACCACGTGTATGTGTATACTGTAGCTATATTCATCTGGTGATCACTAACTACTCTCCGGGATAGAACGCGGCGCTCGTCTTATCACCTTTACGAACAACTATATATATCAATGGTATAACACTGCCCATGAAATA
>WJQU01002081.1:0-25000 GCA_029228625.1 Pseudolycoriella hygida | reverse complement strand
GCACATTATTTGACCTTGAAATGACAAAAGTAATTGCTAACTCCCGACATGTTCATCTCACAATACAATGGTATTGTATAACAACATGCATTTGCATTCCTCTACGAACAAATTGTTCAGTGTTGGTCGAATATACCCTTCCAACTCACGTCAAACCTAATTTGCGTTATTCGAAAAGACAATAAAAGTCGAAACACCGCGCTTTCCTGGTATACCATAAATTCAAAACGCTTTTTAGTTTCAATTATTACTTCATATTGTGCATTTCTCATGTTTAAAGCTATCAACAAAAGCCATTTTAATTAACAAAGGTATTCATTCAAATAACACTTTAAGATAAACAAAAGATACCGCACTCTGTGGGATACCATAGGGTTAATAAAAAAAATTGGAAATTTTTCATGTTGTTTGGCTTGTAGACTTTTTTATTTTCGTTTGTTTGCTTCATTATGTGAGCATTTAGATGAAAAAACTATAAAGTTATTTGTAAAATAAATATTTACCGAGTCACACTTAGCTTTTTGGCATGATGATATCCTCAATTAGGTGTAAAAATTATTAGACGAATTTGCAAGGTGCAACGAAGTTAAGGCGACACTTTTATGACCCGAGAAAAGGGTTCTGTTTTGAATCTTGTTAATGTGCTTTTCAGAGTCAATTACACGCACACTCCTATTGTTGTTAAATTTACTTTAAAGTCAGTGCCGGCACCCCATCATAGGCAGTTGAGATGTTTGCCGTTATTTAGGAAATGTTTAAAGAGAGAAACTTAAGCTTAGACAGTATTTATTATTTTAACAACGACCTGTAGCCCTAATGTGAACACTGAAACCAATTTTTCCATAAGCAGCCTTTGCTCAAGTGAAACTTTAAAACTCCCGTTGGGCGAGTTCATTGACTCCCTAGAAGCTACTCTGAAGCATTTACTGGATTTTCACTTTCCGGGTTCTTCAGGCCAGAATTAAGGAAGTGTGGCAGAGTCTCTAAGCTTTATCTCAACCGGTAATTTTCGTTGGCATCTTTAAACTCCTACAATGGCCTGGAGAGCCGTAAGAGTAATTTTGTTACCAAAATTAGGGCAGCCGAATTACGCTGTTGCAAAAGCTTTCAGGCCAATTTGCTTAACTTCATTTATGCATTTAGGCGTTAGAAAGCACGAGATGGAGTGCTAAAAATTTATAAAATACACCCAAACCAACATGCCTACCAAGCATGCGAATCCGCTGGGAGTGCGCTCAACCAGCTTATCTCAAAGATTGAAAGATCACTCAACCTAGGACAATTCGCCCTAGCAGCTTAGGAGCTTTCAGCAATATGAAATTCTCTTCAATTGCTGAGGCATGTAGGCAGCACGGGATCGATGAAAGCATTTTAGGTTGGGCATTAAAAATGCTCAGAGATCGAACACTAAGCTTCTACGTAGGTGACAGTAAAGTAAGTGCTGAAAATTTTAATCGGCTCGGGCTTTCACGGTCAAATTTTTGCTGATGACCTGGCCGTGACGGTTATACGGATGTGTACTAGCACATTATTTGGCTTAATGCAGCGGGGGTAACATCATCATCGAGAAATTGTGTAACGACCATGAACAATCCGCAAATCCCGATAAGACCAAACTAATTTTATTTAACAAAGGTAGGAAAACCCAAAGCTTTACGGCACCAAAATTCTTTGGCAAAGAAGTAAATCTGTCAAGCTCTGCTAAAGTCTTGGAACTCACTATAGATTACAAACTTAAATTTAACGAGCATTTCGGTAACCGCATTAGTAAAGCCACATCAACACTCTGGCAATGAAGTAGATCCTACGGTAGGTCATGGGGCTTAAGAATCGAATTGCTCATATTGATCTAGAAAGCCATCATTAGACCTATGATGTCTTTTGCTGCAGTCATCTGGTGGCCCAGATGTAGCCTAATAACAGTTCAAAAATCCCTCGCAAAAATACAAAGACTGGCACTTTTAAGTGCAACAGGGGCAATGAACTCCAAACCAATGGCGGCGGCGTCGCTCGGCGCAATACTTAACATGGAACCCTGCACATTCATAATGAGGAAGTAGCGAAAACTACAATGTTCAGACTCCATTGCAGCCCACTCCTACTCAAATCGGGCACCGGCCACGCAAAACTGTGGTATAGCATGATCAGGGAACACCCACAGCTGGAGATGCCCTCGTATAGATTCGAAAGAGCTTTTGATGCTCAATTACCCAGCATGGAAGAACGAGTTGAAGGTACAGTCATCCTATCAGGGATGACCGACGGGTCGAAAAATCGTGATCTAACAGGTACGGGGATCTGCTGCCCACAGATCAATGATAAATATAAAAGATCTTTGGGCAAATTCGCTACAGTCCCCCAGGCAGCGCGACCTTACCAATTTATATTTACGGAAAGTCAAACAGCCTTGAAAACTCTTTCCGGATATAAATTCTACTCGGCCTTGGCTTTAGAGTGTAGAGACGCCCTAAAAAGTCAACTGACCCTAACTTGGGTTTCGGGCCACAGAGAGATACATGGAAACGAGGTGGTAGACGAACTAGCTTGAGCAGGTTCATCTAGCCTCCTTGTAGGACCCGAGCCTGGAAAGCTACCACTTACAACCCAAAAGAAACTTCATACTTCCAGAAAACAACGTCTGGAGCGTGCCTCCTAAAAGTATAATGGAGTTTCTACACAGAATTATAGAATTTCAATCTCTGTGGGATGCACAACAGGCCCTATGGAGGCTTAGATGCAAGGGGCAATTCCCACACGCTAATCTATCTATCTTACCTAAACGAACTGTGTAACTTTCCTTCGCGAAAATCAATGGCTTATGTCAAAATATAGCGAATTTCGTGAAAATTTATGTCAAATATGGACCGCTTGACAGTAGATGCATCTCATCATGAAATTCAGTATACTTTGACAGAAGTCCTTCCGTCATAAGGAAAAAAACTTAGAGAAAATCAGCGAAGATTTTCAACGAATTTCGCCGAAAAAATCAAATTTGTCGCTACAAAATTAAACAAAACAATCGCCGACAATCTTCTGTTTAATTTTGTTGCTAATTTAATTTTTTTCGACGAATTTTGTTGAAAATCTTCGCTGATTTTCTCAAAGTTTTTTGTTCCTTATGACGACAGAGGCGATGTCAGTTGTTGGCAAAAGTGTGTCAGTGGTAAGAAATTTAAATTATATTTTTCTTATGAGTTGCCAAAGAGACATAGGTAGAAAACTACCATCTCATCTGTTACTTATGAATATTTCTTTTAGAAAATGCTTAAGGCTCTTCATTTGAATTAAGGTTGTCCTTGTTTGAAGCTTTGAAAGGGATCTTGGACGTATGTCGTCTAGAAGTTTCATTACTTTTTAATAATAGAAAACACAAAGTTGATCATTTTTCCAAATATTAAAATCTGCTCCAGAATGTCTTTTTCGGAATTCCTCCGTAGGTTCTTCAAGTATCTTAATTTATAGTCAAAATTTTATCATTTGAGCGTACACTGAGGCTAAACATTTCACACAGATTTTATAGTTATATTCGAAGTACCAGAGGAAGTGACTTCGGGAATCGATTGTAACTGTGAAGAATAATTTTTACTATTCACCCTTACGAGAATTAGACACTTCGTTTGTCAGAGGTTTTTAAATTTTCTGTTTGGCCTTAAGTCTTTGCGAAGAATATTTGCCCTTTCAGTAGTTTGTATCACTAAAATAGGCTATACTGCAAAAATTGACAGTCATTGTTGACGCCACCAGCTCAGTCAGTTATTTTCCTGAGATAAATTTTCTAATCAATAATTTATCATTTATAAATAGAAGCGCTCAGTTGTTTAAAAATCTTATCTCATGTTCGTTCGGTCAATCTTTATTTAAGCAACCTACCAGCGTAGATAATTGGCACTTTAGTTCTCAACAACTGCCAAACGGTAGCAAAATTTAAATCAAAAGTAAAGTAGTTGTGAAACACTCAACATGCATCGAGAGCTTTTTATAGTAGTTTTGTGTGCCTTTGCCTGCTTGGGCCAGCGAACATATTTACGCCCAGATGGTAATTCGGCTAATACGTACAATCTTATTAACAGCGTCCTCGGTGGCACTGCTGTCGAAGTTCCAGATTGTGTCCATCCACAAATGCACATCACTCAGAGAATTGATACTGACTTAAACATTCCCGTATTCAATTTCCACTCTCACGTCGACATTGACAATGATCGTTGCATCAATTTCGACCGAATGAGAACAGAAATAAAGACATACGGACCAAGTCCAGCTCACATGAAATGTTTCAATGGCGAAAGAGTTTCATATTCATGGGACTTACGGCTGAATTCGCAATTTCAACCATCCACTGCGTTTACCCACATTTTCCAGAGCAAAGCTGTAGGAGGGGAAGATTCAATGCCTTTTATAACGTTAACTCCACGATTGAGAAGCGGTGTTAGAGTAAGTTAAGCAAAACATCATTCCACCAAATATTATTTCCAAGTTTCGAATGGTGTATACAAGTTTTATGTACGACGGACGGTTAAAGCTTACACACCGAAAAAGTTTCAAGTGATTTAAGACAAATATGCGATGTACTAGAATTTCTATATCGCGCACCTGTTACGTATGCTATGCATTGCCCATTCTAGAGTTTGCGACGCTTGTTATAAGTGCACACCCATGATAAATTCGTGTACGTCGCATAAATTCGTGCAAGGAGTTTAGCTTGTCTTACCTTCTTTGAACAACTTTGCAGTGTGAAGCTCAGAACAACCTATCTCATTAAATCTGTGCTTTAAAGTTCTTTGGTGAGCTTTGAGCTTCTTTTGAATTCCATTAAAAATGTGGAATACTTCGCTGAAATACAAAATAAGCTCAAAGCTATCGAAAGTTTTTTTTTAATAAAGCCACAAATGCGATACGTTGTTTCGGCTCAACACGGCAGAACAACTCTGTGTATGAGCCATGGCATACGAAAGAACCTTATCTTTTTGGGTGTAAATAAAAGTGTTGTTTTTCAACCACAGAAGTGTCAACATGGACGTTTTGGCAGTCTATGAAAGTTCATTGGTCCAAATGGAATTTTCTTTGACTGAATGACTTAAATTGAGTTTGTTGGGATCAAAAGTACGTCTATTCTATCTGTCAAAATGACATTTTAAACGCCAAATATGTAGACAAATATATTATTGTCTTTTGTGTTAGATTCTTTTCTGATTAATTAACACAAGTATTTCCCTAATAGCCTGCTTTAAACCTTTGACGTTTGAAACGTCATTTTGACAGTTGGAATACATCAATTTTTGATCCCAACAAACTCAACGTTTGCAGTCTGAACTTGCGACTTAACCAAACCCCCATGTGAAATGAACTGGTGTTGGAACATCGAAATGAAACGCAAAAAAGTACCCCAATACGGTTACTCATGTGGCAATCGAAATTTTTCTAACAAAAACGTTTCTTTAAAACTCAAGAGCACTTCGCACAATATGAGCCGTTAAAGTTGCGATGTAACTGTAATAGAATGATATTCAGACAATATAATAAATGAGTCACAATTCAGAATGGTTGAGTTCGAGAAAAACATTGAATATTCTGCATTAGTACGCGATGTTTGTTCAGACTAACTGTAAAACTTCTTACTCAACGCAATTACATGCGCACAGAGGGAAGTGTGAAAGTCGACCGTTGCTCTAACAGCAAAATCTCTTTTTTAAACACGCCATAGTAGAGTCCTACTTCCCAACTAGATTTAGTTAAACGAAGTACGAAAAATTTATCCCGAGCGTATAAAATACTTGGTATACTTAGGGGACTTTTTGGTGGTGACAAATGAAAAGCTTTAATTGAGATTTTTCGTTAATAGTATTTACAAGTACTGCACGCTGGCATTAACTCGGTACAAAATCCCATTTGGGAAGGACCTCTTTCTGATTATGCTGGCAGATGGGTTCATATTACGGTTGAGTACACTTGTGCCACCCATGGACGATTCCATATTCGTATTAAGCGACTGGATAATGACCAGCAATTAATGTCCTACACCAATAACAATATCGAAATGTGGCGAGCAGGTAATGAGTTCCTTCGACCGAAATGGGGCATTTACAGAAGTTTGAATAACAGAGTCAATTTACGCGATGAATTCGTATATTTGAATAACATTTGTTTGGCGAAAAATGATCCCATGTGCAATTAAACAAGAGTAATGTCAAGCAAATAAAAGTCTTAATAAATTTATTTAATGTTTTTTTTTTAGAAAAGACATTAATTTTTCGATTGACCGCTTAACTTAGGAATAGAATTCGGCAAATTCGCATAGATTCATTGTTTAAATCCCTAGAACTCGACAAAAGCACTATCGAAATAGACTATTTCATGTTTCTGCTCGGTAAATGCGTCATTACCTCGTCGCAAGCGACTCGGAAAACGCATTTACCGAGCATCAACATGTAAAATATTGTACGTAAGTGCTTCCAAATAGTTGTTTTGACCCGTAGGATTACAGCATTCGCCTTCGGCTCATGCAGCATCCTTCCTACGAGTCAAAACAACCAGTTTGGAAGCACATACGTAATGTATTATTTCATCTGAGAGAGAATTCATTGAGGTATTGTCGAATGCACACAAAAAACTTTACCACTTTACTCTAATCATAAATCGAAAGTGGAAAGATTTGCGATAAGAACTACAAAATACACATCGACGATTTTTTTTTTCAGGAAGAGTAAAGTAAAACGACAATGAAGAATACAATTTTTAAAAATTATCGAAATATACAAGAACGCCAACAAAATCGAAGCGTCATTGGCTTATGTCAAAGTATACGAAATTTCAATGATAAGTAAACAACCTGACAAGCCCACTACTTTTCGACGCTTGCTTGACATATTACGAATTTCGTCATGCAATTTTATATGCGTGGTTGTTCAGCTGATATACTTTTCCTGGATAGAGCGTGGTTCTATCAATATAAAACTAAAGTCCGCGGCGCCATCCATTTTTTTCGCAGCTGAATAAGTCGAATCACAACTGATTTCTCACTTTATTACAGTCCTCGCATTGAGAGTGGCACAAAAAATGTGTAATTAATGTGGTGGAAAGGAGGTTTTCCTCAAACAAACTAACTGTGCTGCACTGTCTGAAAGCACTCTGCATGTACAAAAAGTGTACAAAATTTACAGTGAAATTAATAAAAAGAACAACGCTCTGTGTACTTTTTGGGCCCGTAACCAATCGATTAGAGGGGGGGGGGGGAGTAGGGGGCAAAAAAAGTACTGACCGTCCGTCTGCGAGTAAAAACTTGACCGATTTTTAAAATCATTTTTTTCCCCAAAAGTTGGTTTGGTATTACAGATGGGCATTTTTGGACCAAGCGTCTCTGAGCTAAGGTCGCCTAAGTAATTTTCGGTCTTTTGTACAAAAGTCGCGTGAATCTTTTCCGTTTTTTTTTTGTTTGAAAGGTCTAGGTCTAGGTATGCCCGAAAATTTATGGAAAAACATTTCTTGATTTTGAGTCGTTGGACTCAGCCACGGCCCTAAAACTGAGTTTCTACTAGGGCCAAACGTTTTTTTTTACATAAATCGAGTAAATCTTATCAGATTTTCAAAATCACTTTTTTTCCTGAAAGATAATTGAATATGGGCGAAATCGGTTAAGAACTTTCGAAGTTATGGCCGAAAAATTGGTGAAAAACGTGGTTTTGTTTTTTGAAGGTTGGTGAAACTTTTCGACTTTTATCTCTGCGAAGTTGGTACGGAAAGCGCTCTTGGAGCTGTTAAATAAAAGATATGGACATTATAAAATAAAGGAAATTAAATTAATGGAAATCTGTAGAGTGGTTCAAGCTGTAGAGTCCTTAGTGTGGGTCGGACTCACGCTACGCAACCCTAAACGATATTTGGTGTTTTTTTTTTTTTGAAACTGATCAGTACTGTGTCTGTTTTCTTCTCATAACCCCATGTCCATTAATTCGTATGTGAACTGAATGTCGACATCAATTCATCTAAATGCTCAGGGATACCGCTATCAACACATGAATGTATTGATATTGTAGGACAATGAGAAATATCTCAACCTATCAAGTAATTTGAATTATGTTTTCAGTTAACACTGACTGAAGTGAACGAAAATTCGAGAATTTTTGAAAGCGAAATTATGAATGAACGACTGGGATCCGAACCCAGAATCTTCACCTTTCCGGGGTGCTGTTCTACCAATTGAGCTAATGCATTTACTTAAGAGTTAAGTCAACATTTACTTAGACACGTTCGAGTCTTTTTGCAACATCTGTTTTCCATACCTATTCTGAAGCGTACGGGTCCCTTGCATATGTTTTCCATACGCATTCAATGTGCAATAACGTGTCTGGCATAAAAAGTACATTTTCGGGTGGTTTTGTATTGTATGGGATGTAACGCATACACAAGTGTTTCGAGGTGAGTTGTCATATGACTTGTGCTTATTTCATTATTTCAGTATTAGAGAGTTTGGGCAATACAACTTATAGCCAAATTTATTACATATACATATAGCTATTTGTTTTGAGTTATATGTTTACGTTATAAGTTACAAGTTTACGTTATAAGTTAACATTATAAGTTTATAGCCCAGATCAGTATTGTAACTGATGCAGACCAGTACTGATCAGTTCCAAAATTGATCCGCATCAGAACTGATCAGTTTCAAAACTGATTTGGATTAGTAGTTTTGAAACTGATTAGTACTTATCAGGATCAGTTTTCAAACTGATTAGTGCTGATTCATATCCGTTTTCATACTGATCAGTACTGATCCGGATCAGTTTTGAAATCGATTAGTTTTATTAGGATCAGTTTCGAAACTGATCAGTACTGATCCGGATCAGTTTTGAAACTGATCAGTACTGATCCGGATCAGTTTTGAAACTGATTAGTACTGATTCGGATCGGTTTCGAAACTGATCAGTACTGACCCAGATCAGTTTAGAAACTGATCAGTACTGATCCGGATAAGTCGTACCTCGTAACGTAAACTTATAACTTATAACGTAAACTTGTAACTTTTAACGTAAACATATAACTTACTACTTACAGCTATACGTATATGTTATAAATTTGGATATAAGTCGCTTTGCGCAAACTCTCTATTATCATACTTGACGTTGTAATTACTTAAGGGATTAGTTTAATGTTAGTCCGTATTCAGCTATGAAATCATGGATGGCGCTGGTGCCACTAGAAAAAATGGACTAGTTTCATGTTGAGGCGTAAGTTCGGGGACACGACATGATAAAGTATTATTGTATAAATTAACTTGCCCATTATTTCATTTTTCGGTGTAGTCAAGAAACTGATAGTAAAAAAAACTATTTGCTGAAAGAGGCATCATCATCATTAATCTATTTTTTAAGCCTTGGGCTGGGCTGGGCTGTGATGATATGTTCGCACTCGGGGTGAACAATTTTTTCATTTTGTAACTTATTCGTTCAAAGTTGTTATCATAGCACACTATCTTCGACATTGTCGTTTATACTTTGAATGCTGTTATCAGCGTTGTAAATTTCGATAAAATAATAATGAGTAGACGGAGTCTCTGGAGAAGGATTCTTTCTCAAAAAAATATTGATTTATACAAAAAAAAAATCGATATATAGAAAACACAGATGGCGCATTTCTGGATAGTTTTAAAGTTTCTAAAATAAAAATCATTGAATTTTTGTTTTTCATTCACGTACGCAATAATGAAGTCATGTGTGAAACATTTATCAATCAGTCAAAAGAATTAACAAAATCCCAATCGAATTTAAAAGTCGCGATGTCTCCTAAATTACTAACACTCATCAGTTCGTCTTTTGCTGTTGAAGCGTAAACATTCACCGAAAATTCGTTGTATATAAAACTTTTATCACCTCTTTAAGTATCTAGAAAAAAAGACTATTTTTAAACTTGAGAAGGTCGCGGTCATTCAATCATGTTTTTATTATTGTACGCTTTTATTGTGACTTTGTTTTTGCTGTACAAACTACTCCAACATAAAGAAGAATACTTCTTACGAAAAGCAATTCCATATGCTAAGCCAAAATTCATTGTCGGATCCAGAGAAGATTTTTTGCTTCGGAACAGCGCATTAACTGAGACGGTTAGAAAATGGTATAATGAATTTCCGAATGACAAGTAAGTTAGTGTGTGTCGTGGGTGAATGTGTGTTGGTGTTAGATCTATGACAAGAATTAACATATTCTTGTAGCACAAATTTTTATTTACTAATAAAAAAATTTATGAGGGGGAACTTACCGGGCGAAATCGACGTACCAAATTTCGTTTGCATAAAAAACATCATTATGTATTTAATTTATTATGTAAATGTGAACCAACCGAATGAACAGTTCATTTATGAATGTGCTCTTAGTAGTCTGCCGTGTCATAAGGAAAAAAAACCTTAGAGAAAATCAGCAAAGATTTTCAACGAATTTCGCAGAAATTAGTCTGCCTACCGGTCATCGACACTGTACCAATGTACGACATAGGCCACTTATTACAATGAGAGTGAGTGAGATGGACAGAGACATTCACTACAATGAAAGTGAGTGAGATGGACTGACATGAAATACATCGAATGTCGAGCACCGGTACGCAGCTACAAAAAAATTAAACAAAAAAATCGCAGAGAATCTTTTGTTTAATTTTTCGTTAAAAATCTTCGCTGACTTTCTCTGAGTTTTTTTTTTTCCTTATGAGGGACAGTAGTACCGCAGACTGAGTGAAAAGAATTTCCCTCCAAAGTTTTTTCATATTGGGCACGCTGTGCCGTCGACTGCTAAATTAAACAAAATCTCGAAAATGTCATGCAAATATCTGACTCCATTTTGATAAAAAAATTCGATCATTTTTCGACCAATAGAAAGTGTACTGTGTTCCTCCACCGGTTGCAGTGAGTTCCCCCTCATTTTTTATGATTTGCATGTTTGATTGTTGAGTGTCTCCATCATATTTTTCTTGTTCTCTTACACACTCATTCGCATGGAACTTACGAGAGGATTATGTCATATTATAAGATGTAAATATGACGACTGAAATAATTAGCTGATTGATGAATTGAATTTTGGATAGAGTATCTGGAATTTTTGAATTTTCCACACCAGCATTCATCGTTCGAGATCCGAAGCTCCTCAAGAAATTGACGGTTAAAGACTTCGACTCATTCCCCGATCACAGAATGTTCTTGAGTGAGGAAGCGGATCCGTTATTTGGACGTGCTTTATTCAGTCTTCAAGGGCAAAAGTGGAGAGGTTCGCGCAAATGTGTTGAGTGACTTTGAAGAATTTTATTTTTTTATTTTTCTTAGATATGAGAAGCACTTTATCACCGGCATTTACAGGTTAATTTTTTATTGATTCGTTTATCGATAAGCTTATCATAGGAATCTTATCTTTCGTTTCTTCAAAGGAAGTAAAATGCGACAAATGTTTGAATTGGTCAGCTCTGTTGGTCAACAGGTTGCGACAACACTGAATGCTCAAATAAAGAATGGTGGCGATAGTTCTTTCGAATTCAAGGAACTTGCAAGAAAATTCACTGTTGACACCATAGCCACATGTGCTTTCGGTATCGAGGTGAACAGTTTCGCCCATCCGAAAAATGATTTCATTCGAATTTCGGGCAAAATTTCCAATTTCAATTCATTTCTTACAATGTTAAAGTTCATTGGGTATTTTATGATACCGAAACTGATGCGCTTACTTAAAGTAAGAATATTCGACGAGGAGACAACGGACTTTTTCCAAAAAGCCATCAATGAAACGATGCGAATTCGTGAACGAGACGGCATTATTCGACACGATATGATCAATTTGTTGATTCAAGCCAAACAGGGGAAATTGACTCATGAAAAGGAAATTGAAAAGAAAACAATCGATGGATTCGCGACTGTTGAAGAGTCACAAGTTGGACTGAGCACAGTAACAAGAAAATGGACTGACGAAGATCTGTATGCTCAATGTTTCATTTTCTTTTTCGCAGGTTGTAACTGAACGTTTCGTTTCGTTCTGAGAATTTACTAAATTTTTCTAAACTTCCAAGGATTTGACACTGTGTCAACTGTGATGTCCTTCATGGCCTACGAGTTGATGGTCAACACAGATGCACAAAAGAAACTTCAGAAAGAAATTGATGAAATGAATGAAGTACTAGAGGGAAAGCAAGTGAACTACGAACAAATCCAAGGAATGAAATACATGGATCAAGTTGTTTGCGAAACGTTAAGACTTTGGCCACCTGCACCCGCCGTCGACAGGTACAACCAATTAATTCTTTTGATTTAATTCGTCTTTGAGTTATTCATTTCACAATCAGAATTTGCGTTAAAGATTATGAAATGGAGTACGATGATAAGAAATATTTGGTGGAAAAAGGAAAAGTCTTTTACATTCCGATCTTTGGTATTCATCACGACGGACGATACTTCGAAAATCCGGAAAAATTCGATCCGGAGAGATTTAGCGAAGAGAATCGTAGAAACATTGACCCGGATACCTACATACCTTTCGGTAAGTTTTTCTTTAGCTAAAAAAAGGCGCATAGAAAAATGCTCATCGGATGCTCTTCCAACATTACCAGGTTTAGGTCCGCGGAACTGTATCGGCTCACGATTTGCTCTAATGGAATTGAAAACTATCATTTACTATTTGCTGCTGAATTTCGATTTTGTGCCAACGGCAAAATCACAGATTCCGTTAAAGATTGCCAAAAATCCGACACAGTTACAGGCGGAGAATGGAATTTGGGTCGGATTCAGTCCTCGAAAGTAGAACACACTTTTTGCACTGTATTGACATTCTTGTACATCAATTTATTAAACAAAAATTAAAAGTTTGACACAAGAAAATCTATTTATTCAATTGTATAGGAATAGGAGAAATTGTGGTCAAAATTCCAGTTCCAGAGGCAAAGAAAGAAAACAGGGCAATAAACCAGGACCCATGAACGGGTTAGCTCAGTCGTAACGTTGTGGCTTTCCACCAAGATTGATCGGGCTATATCCCGGTGAGGGCCGATTCCATATAGGATTCCTAAACATAGACAAACTTCTAAATTCAATTCAATTCAATTTTTTAGCTTATCGTCATGCCAAGGTAGGGCCTTCTACAATTTTACTTGAGTATGATCCAGTAATATAAAATAGTAAGTTACTAAATGTACAGTTCACTCAACTGAAAGGCCACAAATTTTACAAAATAAAATTAGATGAAACCGTCCGTGGTAGTTACAACAAAAGTCAATTATCAAGGAAACGCAACAAATCCCTTTCCTACCGCGTAGAAAACCGAGATTCACATTGGGTTCACGGATCAATAGTAGCGACAGGCAGGCTGCATACCCATCCCCACTTACATCAAATCATTCCAGTCTACAAACCCTTTACCGAAAAGAGAATCTGATTCATTGTTTCTAGCTATAACGATTTGGCGTGTTCTGCTGGAGCTCTTATTAACGTATGGAGATATGACGGACATTTGGCTGAGATTAGGCGGTACAAAAAGCTCATCTCCCGAGTGGTTATCTACTGGTCAAAAATTTGTACCAAAAATTCCGATATCATAAAAAAATTCCAAAGATTCCATCGAAATTCTAAAAATTCCATCGAAATTTCAAAATTTCCGAAGTTCCGAAAATTCCAAAAATTCATGAATTTCCGCAGAATTCCAAAAATTCCATCAAAACTCCAAAAATTTCATCGAAATTCCGAAGTTCAGAAATTCCATCAAAATTCTAATAATTCCAAAAATTTTATTTTAACTCCAAAAATTCCATCAGCCTGTACCAAAAAAAAATGAAGTTGATAACCCCTCGTCATCCCTCGAAATTGCAAGAGTCCCAATAGATCACAGCCCAGTAAACGACCCCGCAGCAAATCAATAAACACTCTTCCTCTTACCATAGACATAACGAATTACTGAACTAAAAGCTCTTTCCATTAGCTTAAGTGAAGCCGCATCCAGCATACGAAAATACCTCACTGCCGTGTTCTGAGCGGAGTGACACCAGCCATAGACTCCGAACAAATGAAGCTGAGGAGAAATACTACAAGAACCGTCTTCCTCCAGTACCTCTACCACATTACTCACTGTTCCATCTACATTCCACATTGACAACTGATTTTATCCTAACTTTATGATCTGAGCCAACTACCATAGCTTGCGTTTTTTCACATTCAGCAGCAGTCCATTTACACCAGCCCATATTAGAGCTGAGTGGGCATACCAAATTTGATTCCCAGCCCATGCCCAATGCCCACTTTAAAAAAAAAATGCCCAGCCCATGCCCAAGACCCACTTTAAAAAGATTCCCAGCCCATAATGGTTCAACCATTCAAGAAAGGAATTTACTAAAATATTTGCCTTAACAGTTAACGCTTAACTTCAATATCACTTCACGCTGCGTGAATCACGCACATTAAATTTTACAAAATACGAATTACGAATTTTCTGCGAATTACGATTTGAAAACGTGCAGATACGAACAATGCGATAGCAAAATGTGATGGATACTTTAGTCAATATAGAACTAGAATTAATGAACAAAAAGAGGGATAGCGATGGATTCATTCTGTACTCAATGCTACCGATGCTACCTATTGAATTAAATATGTAGTACGAAAAGATCATTCACAATTGTTAAATCTGTTGTATCTGACTTTTTTTCAAAGGCTTCGGACTCTCAATTATTCCAATTAGGCCCTCGACGCCCTTTTTGAATTAAAAAATCATATGGGCGACGTGGGCGCCGACAAAATTTGATAATGCCCACTCCGGTGCAGATGCCCACGGAAACTTGGGCATACCCCCACTTTTTTGGGCAGCCCACTCACCTCTCGTCCATATACTAACGGAGAGAAGGTCAGCATACATCTGTTCAATACAGCCTTGCACCTTGTCAATCGAAAGGAATTTGTACAATTGTGCATCGTCAGCAAACAAATGGTGACGCATATAGTTTACAACATCAGCCAGGTCGTTAATGAACGTCGTAAAAAGAAGAGCTTCCAAAAATTTAGGTAGTGTGTTACAGAAAAGTTATACGTAAAACGTCACCCATACACTATGAATTCAGTGTAAAGAAATGTGAGTCTATCTTAAGGCGTAGATATTACGAATTTAAGATATCACACCTTATATCGCATACAAAAGAGTGACGCAGTCCGTACGACTGCTTCCAAAATTAATGACAGCGTCAAATTTTACATTTTAAGAGGTTTTTGTATGCTACATCAGTCGTTTTGGAAGTTCTTAGTTGATATAACTGAAACCTTTGTGAAAAATTTGCTGGTTTTTGAAAAAAATTCTTTGAAAAAAATTTTCTCCGAAAAAATTTCTGGTCCGAAAAAATTTTTCTCTGAAAAAAATTTTTCTACGAAAAAATTGTTCTCCAAAAAAATTTTCTCCAAAAAAAATATTCTCTAAAACAAAAATTTTCTCGGAAAAAAACCTTCGGCTACCTTCGGAACACTTCGTGTCACTTTCAGCTGCCTTCGGAAAACTTCGTGTCACCTTTGGCTACCATCGGAACAGTTCGTGTCAACTTCAGCTACCATCGGAATACTTTGTGACACCTTCGGCTGCCTCTAGCCCCTAACACGCCAAGAGTTACTAACTCAGATTATTATTATTTATCATCATTAATGGTAAGCAACGTGGCAGTAGCAATACCTTAGCAGTAACGATTTTCTTAACTGTGAGACTTTTGATGTCATTACATTCATTTATTGGCAACGAAAAAAAAGGGTACTGCTTTGCAAATTTGCTCCACAATTAAATATTCACTGTTCTTTTAAGTCATCTCCATTAAGTCGTGAGCCGAGCAGAGTAGTGTTTGGTTGAATAAACGCCATAGGTACGTTATGAGGTGTACATTCGTTCAAGGAACTAGCCTTAAAAAACTATAAAGATGAAGAAAAATTTATCCCTCCGTATTGAAATCGCGTGTGGTAAGACACTTGTTTTTATTTATTTATTCAACGTAAGCTCATAAAAAAGACACGTTGCATGCACAGCAACCAAAATTTTATAGTTAAAAACGTTGATCAACTTCCTGTAATTAATTTTTTCGAAAAGAAAGGTAGAAAAGTATAAAAAAAGGATCTCAACCTTTTCGCTTTCTGTTTACAATAGTAAAAATAATTCTTAATATTTATGGTGACCCAATCCCATTAAATAAATCAAAAAATAATATAAAAACAAAAACAAAATTAATATTTTTTTCTTGGACCGCAAAATTGATATAAAATATTTTTTCAATAAATTCAACAAATCGTATAAATAAATTAAATAAAAAAAATCCGTTTTCCTAATTCTCGTGAGATACATAATAATTTTTATCTCTTTACCACACATACGAAAAACGACCATAAAGACACCTTTTTCTGTATCGTCAATCAAATCACTACAAAGGTACCGCTCCTGGCGCCAAAAGGATATATTTTTCACGTTTTTGTATTGTGTATATGCCACTAATAAAATATAAAATGAGTTATTTACTTGATACACATTCGTGGTGTCTGCTATACATTCGATTTGGAATAAAATTCATTTTTAATAATTTGTTAATTATTTACGAGCGACTACATTGAACCCAAAATAACGTCTTCATAGTAAATGTGTATTTTTTAGACAACAAAATTCTTTGATCCTCAATATCTGACGAATCTTTTTTGTCACACTTTTTAAAAACAAATTTGTTAGTGTCGTGCACCAACGAAGTGTCAGGTAGATTAAACCCACCCAAATAGATAGAAAAGCATTCAAAAGTTGTATTTTCATCATTAATACGTAAAGGATAATGAATTTCGGTCAAAAGGTAAGAAATGGCACGACCAATTTATACAAATTCGGCGATAGTGCTGTAAGTAGACTTCTCTTTTGAAAGTATAAACATAATTTCATGACGAAATTCATATGTGAAGCGACGAAAAATGATTTACTTGTCAGCTTAGGGGCCATTCACAAAGTACGCACGCACAAAAAGTCGGATTTTTGACCCCCCCCCCTCCTCCCACCTGCACGCTTTTCGAGACCCCCCTAAAAGTACGCACACAATTCTCACTTCATAGTATCGAAGAAATGTTGCTAAATTTTATGGTATACCGCTGTTTGTGTTGTGTGCACCTCCGACGGGTATACTTTGAACAGAAACAAAAACATTGTATGGAACCCTGTTTTTCTGTTCTTGTCACTTTAGTGCAATGATTTTCAAGTCGATAATCGCATCAATAACTTTATAGAAAGTATAAATTTGTGTTGGACTGCAATTTGATCTGATACGTGGTTTACCCTATAAAAGACTACAAAAATTGCTAAAAGCAATGTTGATAGTCCCGTCCGAAGTACAAAGACACTTCACCCAAACTTTCTACATGCCACCAAAGGTTCCCTTTACTCATCGATTCTGATCTAAACTGATCTAAAATAATCTTACATTTTCAGCACATGAGTACTCACGCTTTTGGCAACCCCCCCCCCTCCCCTTGCACGCTTCCGTACGCTTTTGCCTAACCCCCTTTTCCCCTTGGTGCGTGCGTACTTTTTGAATGGTTCCTTTATGAAATTGTGTATACTTTGATTTAAAATAGAGGTGTGCGGGTTGCCCGATACCCGAAAAAAACTTGACCCGAACTCGTGTTCGTTTCGGGTCGGGTTGGAGTTGAGAAAAACTCGGGCGTCTGGGTTTCTTTTTCGTCGGATCGTGTTTCGGATTTTCAATAAATTTTCAACTCTATATTTCAAATAAAAGCAAGTCAACAATAAATTGTTACTATTCTTCATCATAACATGCACCGTACATTACAATCACACCCAAAGATAAGCTACAAGGTATGCATTGTACACAATAATGAATATCATTATTATCAAGACGACAAGAAATTTTTCTCTTGAAGCAAATATAGAAAATTTCATTATAAAACTGGCTTAGATTCAGTCCCATTTTAATGTAACCGTTTCAAGAAAACTTATGAAACGTTCTGGATTTTTTCAAACAACTAGCAAGTAGGGTAACAGTGCTTGAAATTAAAGTCGAATTTCGATTTAAAATCGGGGTCGAGTCGGATTGGATTTCAGATTTTTATACTCGGGTCGGGCCGGGCTCAGGTTTAAACTTTGAAAAAGCTCGACCCACACACCTCTAATTTAAACCGATGTTGAACTAAACGGTTTGAAAATAAGTCAGAATACAGTTTATTGAATTATTTGACGTAAGTTTATGGGACCGACGCGTCGAAGTATATAAAATGATCCAAACATTAAAGTTTTTACATTAAACGTCTAGCTTTGAAACCATCTCTATGAACCAATGTCGATATAAATAGCGGCGCTGATTTGAAATTTTCTCGCTTAGCGACTAGCGTTTCGCTATGCCCGAATTCGCTAAATTTTTTTAAATTCTTTGTGACACGTCCAGTGACGTGACAATCTTTTGTTTTGATCTTTGCACAGGGCAGGGGCGCGACAGTCGTTCGTTTTGATCTTCGCAAGTAATACTCAATGTGAAGTTAGCTGCAGTTGCAAAAAAATCAGATGATTTTTGAACTTTTCTATGAAGTTAGATGATTTTGGTAAATTTATGAATGAAATCAGCTGATTTTTTTGCAATGAAGTTAGCTTCGGTCACAACTGCAGCTAACTTCGAGTCGAATATTACTTGCAAATATCAAAACAAAAGACTGTTTCGCCCTTGGCACAGGGGCATGACAGTCTTTTGTTTTGATCTTTACAATAAATACTCGACGTGAAGTTAGCCTCAGTTGCGTCCGAAGCTAACTTCATTGCAAACAAAATCAGCTGATTTCATTCATAAATTTGCCAAAATCAGCTGATTTCATTGAAAAGTTCAAAAATCAGCTGATTTTTTTGTAATGAAGTTACCTTCGGTCGGAAGTGCAGCTAACTTCACGTTGAGTATTACTTGTAAAGATCAAAACACGCCCCTGTCTTTGTAAGTAATATTCAACGTGAAGTTAGCTGCAGTTTCGACCGAGGCTAACTTCATCGCGAGAAAATCAGCCGATTCTTGAACTTTTCAATAAATTCAACTGATTTTGGGAAATTTATAAGTGAATTTAGCTGATTTTGTTTGCAATGAAGTTAGCTTCGGTCGCAAATAGCTTATTCATAAAGAAAAGAAACCAACGGAACGAAGTAAGCGAGAGGCAAATATATAAAAGATTGAAGCAAGAAAGAGAGGTCAAATGTCACTTCATTACCTCCATCTAATGAGCCAAATATAGAAGCAAAAGGCTGTCACACCCCTGGATACGTCGCCCTAATTCATTTCGTCCAAAACTCTATTCTTAACGAAGTTTTACGCATCATGGGACAAACGACGAGTTTTGTGTGGCGAATAAATGTTTACCGTTGACATTAGTGACATGGTAATTTTTTATTAATTCTAAAGTTAGCATGAGCTATAATCCAATTTTCTTTATATGTAAGAAGAAGATGTGTAAATCATATCCCTAAAAAAATTATCATTCCATCTCACCACATTCGTGACTAAGCCCTTTCTTAAAGTTGGTATGACTGGTATTCTACCTCTGCACTTCTTGTCACTATGCACTATTTTCCATGCGAAAGTTTTCTTTCAAACGAACAAAAAAACTAAATTTTTTTATCAAAACAATGAATTCTAAAAAGTAATCCTTAATCCTCTTCAAAACCACTTGACTATAATATACTTTTAGACATTCTCATCACACAAGTTCCACAATTCAATAAAGAAACTCATCCCTTTTATGTTAAATGATGCAAATAACAATAGAAAAATGTAGCAGACTAGAAAATTTGGAGCGCCAAGTACTTCTCTTTTATGATATGCAGAAAAAATCATGAGAATTTATTTATTTTTTTCTTTTTTTGTTCGATTCTCTGTCGCGTTTTCTGTTTTCAAAATTTTTGATTTGTATTTTATTTTAACATAATTTTTAATGACAGCTACTCATACCATTATTCATAAAGAAAAATAAATCAACCTAAAGTTGTTGGAAATGAAAGCCGCGCATTTACAATGGGCTTTTTTATTTTGTTATTTCGTTGTAACGACGAACATGCTTTACATCCTAAGAAAAGCATATAAATGTTTATATATGCGTACGTTTAAAGCGTTAGCCTTTGACTTTGATTATATATTCAACAATTCACGCCCAGTGGCGCCATAGCTAGCTAGCTAGTGATGCTCGAGGCTTTGATTGGAACTAGGCCGATTCAATCCAAACGTAATGCTTATGATATTATTTTGTGATTGTCCGTTCCTTTACTCTCGTTTTATTCATATATTTGCATTTGTAAATCGATTAGGCGCCTTATTTTATGTTTGTCCGTATTCAGCTATAAAAGTATGGATGGCGGGGTAGTTCTATGTTGAGATGTTTATTCAGCTACGAAAAAACGTAGATGTCACCACTTGAGGTTCGGGAACAAGACACAATCTATTGGTAGGTTAGTACTTTTGAATGAAATATTTCTGGCCAGCTATGATTTTTAAAAAGGCGGTTTCATGTTGACGTCAACATGGCTTTTTTTCCAATACTGTAAAACCTGTCTAAGTTGACCAAAATGTACGAAAACTGACCATAGTAGTTACGGTTGAGTTTTACTGGAATTATCGTGTTGACATACAGGCGGACGGACACAATTTTGGCATATTTCTCTTATTAGACCCTAAAACGAAAAGTCCACCCGATCCGGCTGTTTAAAGACGTTGTGGTAAACGTAATAGACACCTTTCCGGTATATGATAGGCTCAAAAAACGTAAAAAACGAAAGACTGAAAATAAGGGAACCTCCAAATCCTGAATGTACTTAAAATTCTGTATTTCTTCCGGACTTTGTCATGATTTAATTAAATATTAGAAAGAACGCCCGCAAAATCTGGAATTTGTGATCAAAATTTCATCCTAATTACGAGATTTCAGTATTTTGAGTCTTCTTGATTTTGCGGCTTTTATGGTTTGGGGCTTCTGGATTTTGAGGCTTAAAAATCTTTTTTTCCGGATTTTGTAGTGGACTCACCCCATTGAACCAAAATCTTCCTTGAACCAGCTTTAGGAAAATTTAAGCAATGAAAAAGAAAGCAAGATTTTGGTTCACTGGGCACATATTCACTTTTCTTCGATAGAAGCGTTAATTCAACTAAACGATAAAGTGTTTAGTTTGTCAACATGCGCTTTGTATCATGAATGTCACTATACTTTGACACAAGCCGTTGCCACATTAAAGGTGTACTTTTTAAGGAGTTTATACATTTCATGATGAAATTCGCTACATTTTGACGATTTTGACGGATGCCGATGCTGCACTAAACGAGTGGATTATGTTATCCATGGTGCTAATGGCGGTTGATTTAGACCCATGCGAAGAACGTAGCGCTTCGAAAAGAGTATATTGCGTTTACCACGACGTTTGTAACCAGTCGAATTTCAACCCGGGAGTAGGGGGAGCATCGATCATGGTCCTTAGATGACGAATCAACAATAAAAAAAATGTCCGTCCGTCCGTCAAAACGATAACTCGAGTAAAACTCAACCGATTTTCAAAAACTTTTTTTCCTTGAAAGAAAATCGAAAAATCTTTTATGAAATTGAATCTGGGCACTGTCGGCCAAAGGGCCGCTGAGCTAGGGCCGTTTAAGTGGTTTTTGATTTTTTGCACATCTTTTCCGATTTTCATAAATTTTTTTTGTTTGAAATACTTGGTCATAGCCGACAATTTATGGAAGAAACTTTTTTGAATTTGAGTCCTCGGACTTAGCTAGGGCACTAAAATCGAGTCTCTGCTAGGGCCCTATGTGTTTTTTGTACATAACTCGAGTAAATCTTTTCCGAATTAATAAATTTTTTTTTGTTTGAAAGATCTAGGCATGACCGACAATTTATAAAAGAAACTTTTGCCTATGCTTTGGGCTCAAGTGGGCGTCATGTCGGTCCTAACCAAAAAATATTTTTTTTGCTGTTTTGTAGAGCAAATTGAGTGAAACATTTTTGTCTATGGAAGTATGTATCCGAGGCCTCTACTTAGGGCCCTAGGTCGGTCCTAGCCCAGATTAGATTAGCCCAAAAGAGCCCTAGCCCAAAAAATGTTTTTTTGCTATGTTGTAGAGAAAATTGAGGAGAACATTTTTCTCTACTTGGGAGTCAATTTTGTGCTTTCGGGAAGGTTTTTTTACACCGTTTCTTCGGACGGGTTTTTCAATATTGCTCTATCGACAATTTCCAATACAATTTAATGTGGACGTAAGGCAACATTTACTTAAATACGATTGAGTCTTTTCGTAACATCAACTCTGTTTGCCGCATCTATTCTGATACGTACGGGTCCCTTCATATGTTTTTTTTTAAATGTCGCCGGATATTTTGTTGAAAGCAATTTTCTCTGACGGGATATTTTCCCCAAGGGTATTTGAACGGTCTTCTGCAATTACTGAGTGTAACAAGAGTTTGACAAAGATGGTGCATAATATTGCCCATTTAGTCCTATTGCTTAAGACACAACAAACGATGAGTTCGGCGCAAAGAAATTTCAAAATATAATTTCTTCCCATCCTATCGTATCCATCATAATCTACATATCTCTAACATGGTCGCACCAACTATGTGACACTTTCTTCATTCACTCATCTTTTATTGACTTTATCTCTACAGGTTAAATCATTACCTGCTTGGTTTACCTACGTGTATGTACGATAAAACTATAATCTCGATTATAATCGAAGTATCAATAAACACAAAATTCACGTTACAAAAAAACAACAACATGTACATTATACCTCGCATTATATTGACACAATTCTGCATGAAAACAGCTAACATATGAAGGCATTTCCTTTATTCTACTGTCTAGTCGTTGTGCTGAAATACATAATCTTAGGTACATTTCTTTAAAATTAATTTGCAACCTATCAATCATTATTCAAAGGGAACACTGTTTCTGCATGCCCGGCAGACCTCAAACAAAATGAAAAAAAAAAAACGAAGAGGAAAAATAGATCATATCTGATGATCCGCAAATCATTGAAGGCAGGTATTTTCCATGTTATTGGCATACTACTATTAAATAAATACTTTAAAGTAGACTGGAAGGTTTGTATAATAAATGCCTTGGCCGATGCACGTATTAACAATGATATACTTGAACCGTTTGCATATATACCTCAGATCTATTTTTATTTCGCATGGTAATAAACTAAAGCAGAACAGATTAGAAGATTGACATCTCTAGAGGGGTTAGTTTTTTTTCCTTCTTTTATTTTATTAACATTCAAACATTGTAAATGATGTATCCTTTGTCATTTATAATTGACCGATGCCAGATTTCTTTTCACCCGACATTATATTTGTTACAAGTTTCACTGCAAACCCACAATTCATTTCGTTTTCTTTCATGCATTTCGTTGGCAAGTTGAATCGAAAATATGTTTATGTCTAAAGAGGTCTTTCTTCTTTGATTGAGGCTTTCTCACAATGAATTTTCCGAATTAGAGAATGTTATTTATTTCCAAACAAAATTATAACAAATCTTTTTCTTTCATACTAGAATAAAAATCAACAATAAAGCGTAGAGATGAGTATGTGTACAAATATTGACATCATTAAATCAAAATAAATTATACTTACACAGTTGTCCGAACACCAAAACTTAATTATAACAATCAACATGGAAAACCACAATTGATCTGGTTAACGTGCTTGTAATAGCGAATAATTTTTTATTATTTATGTTTTATTATAATAATTCGAAGCTTCAATGTATGTTTATTCAATTATTGTCATTACCAAATTCAATTTGTCAGAACGATGCTCATTTATGCAAGTTAAGGTTGAATCTATTCGACTCAGTGGTCCCACCGAATCTTCAGATAGAATGGGATGTTTTTACATTGCCGTATCTATTAAATATGGATTTTAGCGTACCAGTTGATACTCACAATAATGTATCTATGCCCTATGCCTCAAAATTCATAATCCGACCTCCACTTTTTCGACCATATATCCGGAACTACTTGGCCGATTTCGCTCATCTTCGAACTTGAATCCCTTTCAGGGTGATCTGTAGAGCGGTTTGGAAAAAAACGGAGACGGACATTTTTTATTACTGATTCGTCGTGTTTAGACGATAGTAAATGTATCCCCCAACGCCCCCAACTCTTCCCATGTTACATTAAAATTGCTTGTAGTAAACTTATAGGACTTTGTACGGGTTGAATAAATGAATTTGGAATCAATTCGAACCTCACTGAGTGGTTCGCTTCGTATCTTAGTGGTCATTCTCAATTCGTTCAACATCAAACGAAACTTTTCCGACTTCTGGTGTACCACAAGTTTCAATACCCGGCCCACTCCTATTTGCAATATTCATAAACGATCTACTGACATCTCTATCTGCGAGCTCTGGTCTTGGTTTTGGAGATGACCTCAAGGTTTTCCTGCCTAAATTGAATTGTCATATAGACTCTGTGATGAAGTCGTTGAATGAGTGCGCACAAAAACAGATCTCGAAGTTATAATCGATGATAAATTATCCTTTAACGAGAGAATTGACTTTATAACAAGGAAATCGTATCAGCTTTTGGGATTTATTTTTCGTTGCGCAAAATATTTTTCTAATCAGTCGAGTATTATGTCGCTTTACAATGCTCTCGTCAGGTCTGGATTAGAATTAGTTCGCCGGTTTGGAGTCCGTTTTACCACAAATCAGTTCACCAAATAGAACGCGTTCATAAGAAATATTCCAAGATGTTTTTCTTCAATTTCAACATTGAACGCCAATCTTACGACAAGAGGTTAAAATGACGAAATTATTGATCCATAATCGCTTCAATTCGCAACTACGCCATCAGCTTGCTTTTGTCCATCGAACAAGATCTACTCGACCCAGGAACGCCTTCTATCTACCCAACTTGAAAACTAATATCCAGAGAAATTCTCCTATCTTTCGACTGCAAAAGTATCATGATATGTATATCCCGGACCTGAATATAATGGTTGACAGAATTTCGGTTTTAG
>WJQU01002080.1:0-50000 GCA_029228625.1 Pseudolycoriella hygida | reverse complement strand
CTTTACAACGCACTAAATTTCAACTTGACACCAGGCTGCCTCTGACAAAGTACGCAGCATGGTATCAAATTGACAATTATTTTCTCATAAAGTACCAGCCATTGGCTCTAACATTTCCTAATATCACTTTTTAACACCCGGCTGCCCGGCCGAAATAACACTCTTTTACTTGTTGCAATTTTCTTAAGGCTGCGTACTTCAGATTCATGATCCAGTAACTTTAACAAAATACGCTATCAATTTGTGTAGATTTTGCGATATATCTTTGGGTGGTCCGGTGTTAAAAACCTGCGCAGAAGTACAAAGTTCATATCTATTTTCCCATGGCTGTACGATGATTTTTTCGGGATTTATTTAATTGGAAACAGAGAGGCAGATAAACGTGAAAATCCTTTTGCAATCAAAAGAAAATCAATTCTTAAGAGTTTACACTACGTACTAAAGAGCCATCTGGCGGAAGTTTTTCAACTAATGAATATTTGTATGGAAAAAGTCACAATTTTCTGTAACGTTTTTCTCTTAAAATTGCGGAAAAACTTGGAGAAAATCTTTTACATTTGCTACAAATGTGAATTCCAATATTTCACTACAAAATTCAGTCTTTCAGCTTTTCCACTTAATAAACACTTCAAAACGCATAACTTTTTCGAAAAATGTGTTTGCTCACTTAATCTTCAACTGAATAATCAATTTAAATGACAGAAAACATTTTTTACAAGTCAGAAATGGATAAAAACTTTTTGAGTTGAGCGCCAAAAGCCAACAAAGATGGCGGAAATTTTTAGTAAGCAGTGAGCACTCTCAAGAAAATCATTAAATTCGTTGAACATCCCAAAAAAATCCATTGAATTGCAAGAAAATTCTTGGAAATCAAAGGAAATCCTTCAAAATTATTGAAAATCCCTAAAAATCGTTTAAAAATGCTAGAAAACCCTCAGAAATTGACAAAGAAAATCCTTGAAAATCAAAGAAAATCTTTAGAAATACAAAAAATCCTTTGAGGAATTTCTTTAAGCAAATCTTTTTGCCCTCAAAAGACACGATTATCCCCTCGTTGGAAACATCCTCCCATGTGATGCGAGCATTGTAAACGACTATTCATATTTTTGAAGAAGGAGTGGTAACTTTTATCGAATAATTTCTTGTAATGATAGTTATTACTTACCTCCTTGTAGTCGAGAATGTAGACTGGGCTTACGTGTAGGTCTATCAGAATGTGTCCGACCGAAATAATCGTAATCTGATCCCATCGCAAGTCGTCGTCGAATTTCTTCGCGATCATTTCGTTTCTGCAACAAAAATAAAATAATTAAATTTTCAGACTTAAAGAATAACATAAAGTTGTCTATCAGATGGAATGTTAAAATACGGTGAGATAAAGTTACATTTGAATTTTTCAGCGTTACAGTCTCATTGTTATCCGCCCCAATTACACGAATAAATTTATCGATCACATTATCCATTTCTTCAACGAATTTCTCTTTTGGCGCTAAATCAACAGGTCCCCAAGCAGTATCATCGGCGTATGCAACTCTTGGAAACATTTTTGATTGACTAAATTCATCATTTTGATTAACAGGCGTATAGCACTTTTTACGATTTGGTAAAAAGTCGTCTAACATCTGCCTCACTGTGCCCGGTGCATTATTTTCCTTTTCACTAACACATCGATTTCGTTTGGTTAAATTGATCTTTGACTTGAAATTCGAAAAGAAATTTTCAAACATTTTGGATCAAATAAAGTGTAAACATTAATTTATGTATACGCTTTGCAATGGGGAATGGTTTTTAACGACGCACTTCCTCTTATCGCTGTTGTAAACACACTACAAATGAGATGTAAACAATATTCAAAATTCGATATGTGCAACAAAAACCGCTTCTTAATATTCTTACAACTAAGAAGTATTTCGACGACTCACGGTAGTATGTAGCTCTGATTTTATTTTCTAAATACCTTCGTGTGTATGGACAAATTGTTGTGATTTGCTTTTGTATGTGAGTATAGTAGTGAAGTAACATTACACGAGGATATAGACTCAGATAATGTTTCGCATAATATGGACCTAGGTTAACGTATTTGAACTTTTTGCTTTGCGGTTTGATGTGTCGTTTCGTATTTTTTCATAATTTTGCTAGTAGAAAGAATGCTCGGGGAAGTATTTGTAATAAAGATGATCTTCCATGAGAAATTTTTACTTTGCTTTGACAACTACATTCAACCATGAGTATTAACAAACAAGCAAACAAGGATATAGAGAATCAATGTGAGTTAGTAACATATACAAACACAGTCTATTTGTTATTTGAGTATTCAGATCAGGGAAGATTTATAAAAAAAATTGTTGCTAGAAAGAGGTTTCATCGAGGTTTTTCTTGAAATGTTTGCTTTAGCTAACGCTACTACCGCATATACACAGGAAAAATGAAGACGTAAGTCAAATCAACGCTATGCGTTAATTCAGGAGGTATTTGTAACGTGTGCGCGACCGCATACCAGGGACCTTTTTTGAGAAATTTGAGAATTTTTTAGAAATGTTCAAATTATTGGACCCGTACGACGAAGTACAAAGGTCCTATACGTTAACCACAAGATGTTTTATTGTAACATGTGGTAGATCGAGGCGGGAGTGAAGGGAATGCTTTTAATATCGTCTAGAGCAAAAAATTGTCCATCTGTCGGTCCCGTCATTTTTTTCCCTGAAAGGTACATATGCTTCACGGTTCAAGTTCCAAGATAAGCAAAATCGGTCAAGTACCCAGATAACACAGATCACACTTTTTAATGTGGTTGCCCACTGAATGAACATTAAATGTGCGAAATTCAATGTTGTTGACAATATGTACATAAAATGTACAAAAATGTGCTACATATTTCGATGTTCATAAAAAGCACATTTTTTGTGCTATTAAAACTCGAAATTATTGCACTAGATCACAAGTACATTTTTCACACATTTTATGTACGTGATAAGTTGTACACTATTCCTATCACATTTAATGTACCAAAAATGTGCTTGTGATGTAGTACATTTTCGATGTACATAAAAAGCACATTTTTCTGCTATTAAAATTCGAAGTGGAGGTCAAACATTGATTTTAGAGCTTTGGTGGAACTTTTTCCCAAATATCTGAGCTGGTATAGCACGGAAATTGTTCATTTTGGTGTCAAATTAAAGCATTTGATCTCACAAAACTGAGGATTTTTTTGTGTGGAAATTGGGTCTGTGGTCTGGGCACTGGGACCAATGGAATGGACGAAATTGTGTTTCTTGGCCATATACGAAAGCAGATGGTTTTTCGTCTGTATTTGCTCAATTATGCAATGTGGAGATTTATTGTCAAAGCAAAGTTGTTGAGAGAACATGTGTGGGAAAAATGGCCAAATCCTGGAATATGACAACTTCTAGAATTGCGAGGGATGACTCATATCTCTGGCAGTGAAACAGTTGCTTCCAAAGATAAAGTTGTAGATAATAAACTTTTAAAGAACAAGTGCTTCAGGGTTTGAGGGAAAAATAACATTATCCCGTGATTCAGTCACTTCTAGAATTGAGAGGAATGACTCATATCTCTAGAACTATGGCAGTTAGAAAGTTGCTTCCAAAGGCAAAGTTGTGGAGAATATAATTTTAAAGAATACATATTTCAGGATTTTAAGGAAAAATGACCCAATCCTGGTATATGACACGTATCTATAGAACTATGAGAGTTAGAAAGTTGGTTCCAAAGGCGAAGTTGTAGAGAATTAAATTTAAGCGAACACATGTTTCAGGGTTTTAGGGAAATATGGCCCAATCTTGGGGTATGACCACAATTTTAGAATTAGGAGTGATGACTCGTATCACCAAAACTATGGCAGTTAGAACGCTGCTTCCAAAAGCGAAGTTGTAGAGAATAAAATTTTAGGGAACGTATGTTTCAGGGTTTTATCGAAAAATTGATATGAGCACTTCCAGAATTGGGAGAAATGACTCATACAGGGCGCCCACTCCTCCTGAATTCATGAATTTCTCCTGATTTTTAAAAATGCTCCATATTTCTCCTGAATCTCCTGATTTCCAGTTTTGTTTTCATACAAATAGTACCTATTTTCGTAAAAAAGTTGATTTCTTGAACTTTGAATTTGTAAAAATTTTAAGCAAAGTTAAACTATCGAATTAGCAAAAATTTGTGTTGCTGGTTCTGAAGAAATTGATTACTGAATGTTGTGTTGCTGAAACTATTTCAAATGTTTGCTATAACTTTGTTTGCGAATGCGTCTCTTTTACCATTACAAAGGTTTATACTGTATTACTATACATCTAGGGTGATGCCGATTTTTTAGATTCCTCTCTATTTAAATTACATTTTTGAATTAAAAAAACCTGAATTCCTCCATATTTAATCATTTCTTTCTCCTGAATTTCTCCATATTTTGATAGAAAAATCTCCCGAATTCCATAATATGGAGACCGAATTTAGAATGGGCACCCTGCTCATATCTCTAGAACTATGGCAGTTAGAAATTTGCTTCCAAAAGAAAAGGTGTAGAGAATAACATTTTAGAGAACACGTGTTTCAAAGTTTTAAGCAACTTTTACAATTGCCGTACTTGCCGTACTGTGGGTTGTTCGAATTCTGATAGTTTCAAAAACTTTGCAAACGTTCGCACCTATTTGCAAAATCTGTTCGGCTTGCCATCCCTATTCTGATACGTACGGGTCTTTTGTTATGTTTACTAATAATTTTTGTGGTTTCTCCAGTGGAACTTACGGAATTTAGACTTTTGAGTTGTCTAACGATGTCTGCAATACGATAGACTTACTTGGAACTGATTAAGAGGATAAAAGGATAAAAGGATTTATATAAAAACTTGAAATTGACTTTTGATTGCTTTCTTTCGACTGTATAAGTTCTTTGACTACTTTTTTTGTGAATCTGGATCTGGACACAAAATTAGATTTTTAAGATTGTGATTTTGAAAACTTTGAAAATTTTTTGAGAAATGTGAGAAATCTAAATTCTCAGAATAGTCACTGCCGCATGTCGTTGTCAGTTTCGTATTCTTGTTATCAGTCGTTATCTAACTACCCCAAACGAAATTTTACCTATGCATTGAGTGGTGGTTTGTTTTATGTTTTACTTGCAATGATGAAGCAAAAGATAGAAGAATTTTTTTAAAATTTTTCAGATTTTCGTTCAACAAAACTTTCTTGTTTCACCGTCGTACTAGTGGAGCATTGACGAACACTTGAAAATGTTCCTTTAACATTTCAGTACTAGTGATGTTTTTCCGCAACTGTGTGACGATGTCTGCAAGTAAAACAAACCACCACTCAATGCGACGACATCAGAATTCACAATTGTGATGTTACAAACAAAATCTGGACAATTTCAATGAAATACTGCTACTTTTTATAATTTTAAATGTAATGCTTTGTTTGTCGAACGTTTCGTATACTTTCAAAGAGTATATTCAATGAATTTAATTTATTGAGTAACATAAGAAGTTGAGGAAATATAAAAATTTCAACAGTACCACAATTGACTCCTAGAAAAATCGGTAAAATTTCCGAGTTTTATCCTTGGAAAGTGACTACGAAGTACAAAGGTCCTATACGTTTACTACAAACAATTTTATTGTTACATGGAGTAGATCGAGGTGGGAGTTGGGGGGATGCATCTATTATCATCTAGAGATGACGAATCAGCAATAAAAAAAATGTCCGTCTGTCTGTCTGTCCGTCCGTCTCCACTTTTTTTCCAAACGGCTTAACCGATCGCCCTAAACTTTTTTTCCCTGAAAGATACATGCCTGCCATGATTCGAGTTCGAAGAGGAGCAGAATCGGCCGAGTAGTTCCGGAGATATGGTCGAAGAAGTGGAGGTCAGACATGAAATTTTCTAGTGTCGATGAAACTTTTTTGCATATATTTCAGCAAGTATAGCACGGAAATTCCTCATTTTGATGTCAAATGAAAGGAATTGATGTCAGAAAATTGGGAACCAATTTTTGTGGGAATCGGGTCAGCGGTCGAGACACCGGGACCAATGGAATCGACGAAATTGAGTTTCTTGGCCATATACGAAAACAGTTTTTCGTGTTTATTTCCTTAACTATGCAATATGGAGATTCACTGTCGAAGGCAAAGCTGTAGAGAATGAAATTTTAGGGTACACGTGTTTCAGGGTTTTGGGTAAAAATGTCTCAATCCTGGGATATGACTACTTCTAGAATTGACAGGGATAATCCATACCTCTAGAACTGTAGGAGTTAGAAAGTTGCTTCCAAAGGCAGAGTTGTAGAAAATAAATTTTTAGAGAACGCGTGTCTCAGAATTTTGGGTAAAAATGCCATAATCCTGGAATATGACCACTTCTAGAATTGGGAGGGATGACCCATATCTCTAGAACTATAAGGGGAAGAAGGTTACTTCCAAAGGTAAAGTTGCATAAAACAAAATTTTAGAGAACACTTGTTACAGGTTTTTGGGGGGAAACGGCCCAATTCTTGGATATAACCATTTCTAGATTTGAATGGTCTGAGATGTACTTCGGTAGGGCCTTTGACATTAAGTTGGATAATTTCTATGGATCTTTGAAATTCTTATAGTTATAAAAGAACATAAAAGTTTGGATTGTTTGCTTATTACTATATTAAGATATGTTCGAGTCTTTTTGCAAGATTTATTCTATTTGCCACATCTATTCTGTTTGTCACATCTATTCTGATACGTACGGGTCTTTGGTTAAGTTTTTTTTAGCACTGAAATAAATAAAAAAAGAGCAAAAAATTGCGCCCACAGATTGGGCAATTGACAACAAAAGTAATACGATCAGTAGAAAAAAACCACTGTGTTAGCCTTCCAACAAAAAACCCAAATCTATACGTAACACCAGTCAGCGACTTTAGCAAAATCGAAGGCTTTGGTTTTACATTGCCTTAGAAACTAAGGTCCAGGTATGGAACAGCAAACCTCTTCTAAAACGCGAAAAAAATATTTATAATGTGAGCTGACCAAATTGTTAGCACCTGGAGCATTAGGAAAAAAGGCTCGTGTTAAAGTCATGTCTTAGCGGGGTATTTGGGGGATGTTCTTAAGTGTGGTGATAGGTAGGAATGTCGCTGATTAACTTCCATCCACTACATGGAGTTATCGAGCCGAACTAGATACTTTTGGGGAGCAATGTACTCTTATGTCAAAAAAAACTTTCCATCCATGAAACTCTCAACATTACGCTGATACGTACGGATGAAAATACGTCCTAACAAATACATTTTGATATCTTCTGACATATCAGTATCTGCCTCACATAATAAATTCAAGGCGATGATATGACAAAGTACTGAATCATACGAAAGGTTTTTGTGCACAACCAGCTGAGCATTGACAGAACTGACAAAAATTTAATTTATGCATTCATTTTATATTATATGGTTTTTCTGTATAAAAACATTAAAATATAGTTGCAAAGACTTATTTTAAAATTAAAAATTATTGAAGGCTGACATTTCTCTAAAAGCGAAGTCAGTAACTATTGGTAATAAACGACCGATAAAACAATTCAACTCTACCGATTAAAAATAATAAATGACCGATAAATTTTAAAACACATATTTAAAGTAGAATTGAAGCGCGAGTATTTGAGGTAGTGTCCAAAAGACCTCATAACATTTTGTAAAACGAAAAATTCCCAAGAGAAGTGGCCGAAATGAAGGTATCGATAAAAAGTTGTCGATCATTTATTATTTTTTATCGGTAAAGTTGAATTGTTTTATCGGTCAAATATAATTTCCCGAAAATATTTTGTGCAGAATGCGAAGGTACTCATTGAGCAGAAAGTTCGAAAATTTTTCCAATAACAACGGTCCGCAACCTTATCCTTGTTTTAAATAGTATTTGCAACCCAAATAAAAAAAGTCGAATCAAAAGTAAAACTAGCTCGATTACCGCACTTGAACTCGTCCAAATTTGTTTGTGACATTTCTTAAACACTGAACACGTCCCATGGTTCTAAAAATATTGTACTCCACACAGGGACTAATTGGTAGTATGACCTCGACGGTATACTTAAAACAGTAGCATGGCTAACTAGAACGATGTCAGCCAATCGAATGAGTCTTATATAACTTTAGATCAATAAATGTTTTCTGACAACATAGTTGAAATTAGGTCACAAATGTATAAAGTTATTCATTAACATTGTTTTTGTCTGTTTTAATTGTTTGCTTTTAGAAGTCAAAGGAACATCTGTATTTGGAAGACTTTGGACTTATGTGTCTCTATTTCGAGTTGTTTATCGAACTTTAACTTAGGTGTGATCTGAAGGATATTTTTGTGCTTCTAACCGCTAATACGACGACGGCTATCAAAAACTAAAGTTGTGGAAATTCTTACAATGAGAATATTTACACTTTTTTTAAGTGTTCTGATCATCAGTTTTCTGCCTTCTTTTTCGTTGTTAAGAGCACGTCGCAAAAATGTGAACTATCAAATTTGCGATGTTTTTCATTTAGAGCAGAATTCTGCGTAAATAACAAGTTATTCAAAATTGTACTATGAGAGGATGACTCAGAAACGAATAACAGATGAATCAAAATTCAAAAAGTTTGAGTATGAAGGTACAAAATTTGCTCTGAAATAACTTCGCAAACGAACTTGGAATGCGATGATTTTTCAGAGTAACTTTCGACCTTCGTAATCAAACGTTTTCAATCCTGATTCATCGATTATTTGTGTAAGATTCATTCTCTCACAGTGCATAAGCCTATAATTTTGAATAATTTCTTATTTACATCGCAAATTTGACAGTTGACATTTTCGCAATATGCTCTTCATCTGTTTAAGTAATCGAAATTATAGCACTGTGAGAGGATGACTGTTACACAAATAATAGATGAATCAGAACTTAAAAAGTTTGAGTATGAAGGTCGAAAGTTGCTTTGAAAAATCATCGCATTCCAAGTTAGGTTAAAAAACATCGCAAATTTGACAGTTCACATTTTTGCGGCGTGCACTTGAGTCTAGGGTCATAACACTATATTCTTCGATAAAGTTAGTATGAACGTCGTGTGGAATGAAATAAAATGTTGAGTTCGTGATTCATGGCATGAGATAACAGCAAAACTTAAAAAAATATCCTGTCGCAGGTAACACTTTTTCAGGTAATAGATGTATTTATTGTAAGAAAAACTAGTGTTATTTCAAAAAATTCGGGCAAAATACAACTTAGTTTAACATATGGATGCAAAATTTATATGACATTTTTGCAATATTGTGGAAAATATCCTATTTTTAGTAAAAATGCGATAAAAGAAATTTGGTAAAAATAAGCCCTGGCTTAAGGTCTCTAAAAAATCAGTGCATCGAAATTAAATGTTAGAATAACATAATGCTTAAGTATACTCATTGAAAAACTATATACATGTATGTTGAGTTCAAATTTCGTTGAGTATACAATGTCTCGCCAGCTGCTTCAAGTTCACAGAAACCAATAACCGTTCTTGTACATGTGCGCAGTTTGAGAACGATAGCAGAAAGAAGAAACACCAAAATCTGCATATGTTTCGGTACACAATTTACCATTGTATCGTGACACATCGTCTTTTTCACAATTATAATTTATTGGGTATGGACATGGAATAGATGCTTATCATGCTTATCGCTATAGTCGTACACAAGGTACAGAGTAGAGTAGCATGTAGGACTAGAACTTTTTAGATCCCATCTACGATCTTTTAATTTCACAAGAGTATTGTTAACATTTCACCCTTTTGTAATGGCAATTCATTTGGCACATAACTTTTAGTACACTGAAAAAAGGAAAATTTTACTATACGTCACGCTTCGAGTATGTAAGTTAACCACACAGTGTACCAGCATCATATGAAGGAACGTACTGGCGTTCCACCTTAAATATCACGGTTCGACCCTGGCGTGGAAGAATTCTGCATAGGATTTTTCTTCTACTTGTGGTGCATGAAAGTACCGTTCCTAAGCATACAGAAGCTTCGAAATTTGAGTAGTTGTGGTGTTTGGTGTACGATGAATTCTGTACATAGATATCTGAGCCTATCTTAAGGCGTAGATATAATAAACCATTGTTATGTGTATAGGAAAGTAGCAATAGAGTGTATTCAAAGAAGTTAATTTTGGACCTAATTGGTGAACCGACGAAAGATCTACAGTGGAAGCACCGATGATTCGCCGGGGATTCGTTGGTGAATCATTTGTGAATCCCCGGTGAATCATTTGTGATTCTCCGGTGAATCATTTTCGTGTCCCCGATGAAGGGAACATAGACGGACGGACAGGAAGATTGAAAACATAAAGTAGCTATCGCTACTCAATAAACAAGGACAGAAAGCACACATATTTGCTCTCACTTTTTCATATTTGAATGCTGAATGTATTCCTCTCACTTTTAAGGCGTTGTTCGCAAATAACGTTAAGTATGTGGTCCGATAAACAGATAAATGATTACTCATTAGTGTGAATACAAATGGGTGATCGTAAAAAATCCTGTAACAGTGCTTCGGAAGCACAAAATCCCAAATCTCAAAACCCAGAAGAAAAATATGGAAGCCAAAATACGGAAGCTTTAAAATCCATAAGGAAGCACCCAAATCTCGAATGTAGCTAAAATTCCCTGATTTAAAGAAATATTGGATAGAATACACCGCAGGCCGTGATATTAAAAGCGCAATAAAAGAAGCGGTGGCGAGAACCAAATTTTTGGACTGTGTTAGGATGGAGATAGATGTTCGGAGTCAAAAGAAAAGTTGTTAGGTTGGGTGTGTAGTGTGTGACCAACAAAATGGCAGACGTTGGTGTGGGACGGACTTAGGGGGAAAATTAATTTTTTTTTGTTGAAGATAGATGTTCGGAGTCAAAGGAAAAGTTGTTGGCTTGGGTGTGTAGTGTGTCAGAGTGACCAACAAAACGGCCGACGGTGGTATGGGACGGACTTAGGGGGAAAATAATTTTTTTTGGGTTGAAGATAGATGTCTGGTGTCAAAGGAAAAGTTATTGGGCTGAGTGTGTATGTGAACTGTGTCAGGGTGACCAACAAAATGGCCGACGGTGATATGGGAAGGACTTAGAGGAAACATTAAATTTTTTTTATTTTTTTTTTTTTTTTGTTAGAGATAGATGTTTCGTGTCAAAGGA
Organism: Pseudolycoriella hygida; assembly: GCA_029228625.1. NCBI lineage: Eukaryota > Metazoa > Arthropoda > Insecta > Diptera > Sciaridae > Pseudolycoriella > Pseudolycoriella hygida. The sequence goes on along the minus strand of WJQU01002080.1, from coordinate 38,847 downwards.
AATTTTTTTTTCGCCGGAAATTTTTTCTCCAATATTTGTTTTCTCTTTTCTTCCAAAACTACTGATCTGTCAACAGAAACTCTTTTCAAAAGGGAAACGTGACGCAAGTCCTCGTCTCTTCTTCCAAAACAACTGATATCAATTTGGGTGACGCTTGCAGCTTCGGAACGCAAAAAATTCTTTTGAAATATTTTCACTTTTCATTAAAAAAATGCGTCACAAATGCCAGACCCACCAGCGTAATAATTTTTCAACACTTTCAGTTTTCACACGCAAAAATTTAAATTTATGTTAAGCAATCTTAGAAAAAAGAGTTATATTTCTGCAGTGTAAAAACTGAAAGTACAGACAAATTATTTCGCCGTTGGGTCTAGCATTTGTGACACAATTTTTTGAACACAACGTAATTTTCTTTTAAAAAAAGTAGTACAAATAAAACTTTGACCACAAGCTACCATTCTATTCAAACAAATGTTTGCTCCTTATAAGCGAACTCTGACGATATCAATAAAGTGGCCTTACGGACTGCGTCACACTTTACCTTCGAATGTGTTTTTTTTTTTGTTGTGGTATTAGTAGTTTTTTAAGTTTTTCAAGGCGAGCTCTGCGACGTATGCTACCATGGACAAAAATGATCCGAGACTTTCTGGCAATTGCTGGCAACGTTTTGACACTTGCTGAGTACTGTCTGAGACTTTCTGAGACTTGCTGATAACTTTCTCAGACTTTCTGACACTTGCTGACAACTTTCTGAGACTTTCTGACAACTTTATGAGACTATCTGACACTTGCTGACAACTTCTTGACACTTTATGATAACTTTCTGAGAATTTCTGACAACTTTCTTAGAATTTCTGACCGAATTTCAACCGATTTTGATGAGTCTAGGCTGCTACGACGTAGTTTTTTTTTTAAATAATTTAGAAGGGCGGCAGGGGAGGCAGGGGGAAAAACTCAAAAGTATAATGGTGACTTGTCCCAAATGTTTTTGTATGGCGTTGTTTGAGTTTGTAAACTTCTTTTTTGGGGTTTGGGGACTGCGTCACGCCCTCCGCTATCGCTGCGGGCATGATCAAGTTTCAGAGGACTCTACACAAAAAAATGCTTAATTTTCGACTGGTTACAAACGTCGTGATGTGCACATAAATATAATTACATCAGCGTACAATTACTTTCATTTATTTTTAAATTTTTGTTCAATATTTTTCAGAATTCCATTGTTCGAACAATGGAATTTTATTACCTGCGAATAATACCACAAAAATAAATGATAGAGATTGTAACTACGGCTCGGATTGGTATCTAAAGACACACGGACGCAGACAAACTGACGCAGACACACGGACGCGGGCACACGGACAAAATCGACCCTAATTCAGCCGTAAGACCCTGACTAACGTCAAGGGAATTTTTCTGCGCTTTCAGATTTCGCACGCCAAAAATTTGGCTACCCGTACTCCACACATCACGCAAAACTTAATTTTTGTTTCGTGTCAAATCTGAAAGAACAGAAAAGCTAAAACATTGGAGGGTCGGGCATTTGTGACGCATTTTTTTAATCAAAGGTCAAAAGAATTTTTTGCGTTCCGAAGCTGTAAACGTTACCCAAATTGATATCAGTTGTTTTGGAAGAAGGGACGAGGACTTACGTCACGTTTCCCTTTTAAAAAGGATTTTTGTTGTGATACATGACTACGTGGAATGGTAGAAGAGTAATGGGGAAGGAACAAAGGGTCATAAGACCTGTGATCCAAGGCCAGTTAGCCGCTTCGACCAGAATCTAAAATCGTGTGGAAATTTCAAAAAATCCTAATTATACCTAAAATATTTAGTTTACCAAATGACTTTTTTTTGAAAACAGATAACCCAATTTTTTAGAAATAACAATGAGTAAATTTATAATTGGTTCATTTATATCTTTTTAGGTGTTTTGCTGTTGTTATAACAATGACAAAACAGTTGAAAGTGAGGAAACGTGTGAATGTTGAAATTATTAGTTATTTGTATGTATGTTTTGGACACCTTTCGGCGCGAACAGCAATTTTCGCATAGATACGAATTTTTATACTTTCATCCCTTGTTATCCAAATAACTATTTTAACATTTACTTCACACTCGTAGAATGTAAGAATAAAACAAAATATCAACTAAAGCCTTTTATGCATTTAGTAAAAAGCTGTGATGGTGAGCTTCAAAGTGGTTAGGTGAACTCCTAATTACGTCCTTGCATCGATTTCTTCAAACACTTTCACTCAAATATTGTCGCAAAAAAATTGAAAGACACAATTTACAATTACTCACATTTTCAGAATTAAATACACTGAACAATTGTACCGTATCCAAACTTTCGTGTTCGTCGTATGTCAACGTATATAAGTCATTTACGAATCTTGAGTCTTTCTTGTAATGCCTTCGTGGAAATCCCGACAAACTTGGCAACGAACTCATGGTTATTGTCATTTTGTGACATTAAGTTAAATCCTGCTGAAGTAGCGAAAAGAACAGCGAGGAAATTATAACCACTCCAAACAAACAGTCTTCCTAACTACACGATCGAATGAATTCAACTAAAAATATGTTGCAGAAATAACAATTTTAATGAAAACCATGATTTCTCATTGAAAGTTGATACGATCAAGTAATTTCGATTAGAGCTGTACGATGGATTTTAATTAGAAAATATGATTGCGGCATTCGTTAGCATTACAAATTTTCGAATCCGTTTCATTCGAATTGGAAATTTTTTCGATATATGGAATAGTCAAAATAAGCTGAAAACAAATTTCACAGCAGCCCAACCACAGAACACAGCGATTATGACGTCTAAAATGACCAAATAAGCGATTTTGTGATATACAGAATTGATGGACAGAATTCACTTGAAATTCCCAATTTGTATTTGCAAAATCAGCGTTAAAAGTCTCGTATACGGCTAATTGAGTAATGATAAAATAGAAAAAAAACTGAATGGATGATTACCCAACCATGATATTTGTGTCGTTTCATTGTTATTAGCCACACTGCACACATAAAATGAGCGAATGGAAAATTATTGGACTCGGAACATTTCAGTCTTCTGTATAACGTCGAGGTGTGTATAGTAATACGAGAGATGTACGTACGCGCGGGCGAAGCCCAAGCCAAAAGTACACATCGAGTGTGTATTGGGGTATTTTGAAAGATATTTTTCTGCAATAGTGAGAGTGTGTTGGTGCACATACCGCGGAAAGCAACTTTTCGTCCCAAGTGATGGGAAAATATTTTCCGTCACAACCAATACATCCTCACGTATACAGAAATAGTAGATTACAGTGGGGGATGCGGAAATAAGTCATTACATGAGGGATTAAGTTTGTGAAATGAGCCAAACTCAAGAGGGTGTTTTTAAGCAAAAAGCTTTGAAAACTGTTTTTTGACGAGTGTAGAGTTTGTATCCCGATAGTGTCGTACTTCATACGAAAATGCACTAGGGTATTTTGCCCATCTGGTGTGACTTCTCTTCTTACTATTACTATTTAGAATTTTGTCAATTTTGGTTGAAGATTGGGGTAACAACGTAACTGCGCAACCAAAATTATTTCTCACCAATACATTTTTCCAAAAACGATACTATCGTTCCAGCTGTCGATAATATCGTTCCAAAAACGATATTATTGTACCAACGGGTGATAGTATCGCCTCGAGAACGATATTATCGTACGGGAGAAAATACAGTAGGCGATTTTTCCCCGTCCCTTAATTTTCTCTTTTTCGTTTCGATCTGACGCCACCAGAGCCTATTATTTGGGCATTTTTTTAATCTTTTTTGGGAAATTTTGATTTCAATCCCTCACAACGCTCATAACCGGTGGAAAATAATGTCATTGTGTTAAATTATCCGATACAAAAAACATTTGTTCTACCCCTTTCTTGTTGAGCGCTAGGAGTGCCCTTACGAGGGTAGCCCTAGTGCATATCTCAGCCATCACACTTCGCAGAAAACCAAAATTAGTGCCAAAATGAAGGTATTGGAGCCTAATAAATATTGAAATTTAAAAATAAAAATTTTGCTGAGCAGACAATCAAAAATTTCGAATTTTCAACTTGGCTAAGATATGCCCTTCATCATAAAGTTTACTATTAAATTATTATTTGGAAATTTGTTATATTTTTTTGGGAAATTTTAGGCATTTCTGGGAAATTTTGGGAATATTTGGGAAATTTTGGGAAAGTTTAGTGAATTTTATTCCCAAATAATAGGCTCTGGGCGCCGCTGACCAATTGCCTGTTTTGCTCCTAATACCATCCTTTACTTTAATCGAACAATCATATCACTCAGAATCACTGAAACTCGGTTATAATCCGTTCTGTTATATCTTGTAGCTTTGTGCAAGATTAACCTTTTAGAGGCACCAGTAATTAACTATCGTATAACCGAAAGACTAAATCGCTTGATCATAGTTTTGATAGGTGAATTCATCTCGGGCTGTAGCGCAGGTTCTATTCACTCAACTCGCTAGATTATTTTCATCTCGGTGAAGTGCATCCCTCTGATCATTCACTCCAACTTGACTCTAATCACGCGACCTGCCTGTCGACCTCTTTTACGCAAGGTCTGAATCCCTCTCCCCCTTGACATATAAGAATGCTGATAACCGTGGCTGCAGCTAGTCTTTTCGTTTACTTTACTCGATAGTCTTTTCGTTTACTTTACTCGATATTCCCTTAGACGATATTCAAAAGACATGAAGCTCTACTGGTAACGGATTTGTACCTGCCTTTGGTAGAGGGTATTCCACACAAATTAGGAAAACAAAAATTAGGAATAACAAAAATTAGGAATAACAAAAATTAGGAAAAACAATTAGGAAACCGAAAATTAGGAACAATAATTATTTGCCAAAAATAAGGAAAAACAAAAATCAGAAAAACTAAAATTAGGAAAAACAAAAATTAGGAATAAATTAAATTAGGAAAAACCAAAATTAGGAACAAGGCAAAGGAAGAAAGTAATTTTTGAGAGAATGCAGAAAGGCAACCTGCAGGGCGCCAAAAATAAGATTGCAACCTCCTTAGGAATTCCTGATTTTCGTTTTTACTAATTTTGGTTTTTCCTGATTTTTGATTTTCCTTTTTTTAGATTCCTGATTTTCGTTTCCTGATTTTTGGTTCCTGATTTCTTGATTCCTGATTTGTGCTTTCCTAATTCAGGTGGACATTGTTTGTAGGGAATATTAAAATGATATCTGGAAAACAAGGTTTGTGTCCTTGTGGACATGTGGAAGTTCTTTAATGTATTCGAATGTCATGTTTTTTTATTAAAAATATTAATCAAATATTACTAAAAAAAAGACAAAATTTCACGCTTTGTTGTGAAATAAGTTCGTATTTTTCAACAAACGATAACGCAAACTCATAACTAAATCCCCTTTCAATATGATAAGTAGCTAAATGAATTGTGGTTTTAATGTTTCACTCGATTTAGGGTAATACTGCTAATAACTGACCCTACCTCACCGCAAACACTCGACACACATTCGTACATTAAGAGCTCTTTAATAAATTGAAATGACAGAGCAGCTCAATGCGTTATAGCCTTGGGAATCGAATTGCACCGTAAACAAACAAAATAATGTTTATCAATTGCATTAGAATCTATAAGTGTATTAATGGTGGTGTACTACAAAGTAGCACATCTAAGAGAAGTTATTGATTTTCACCAGTTTTTACCTTACATCACGCCTCAAAATACTTTTTATTTATAGGTAAAAACCCGTAAAACATTCTGTCAACTTTCGTGAACTATAATTGAGCAGTAATTATATTGGACGCGATAAAACTCGCTCGCGTAAGGGTTGTTTGAAACTCAACCTGACAAAAATAAAATTTTTTTATGAAATTGAGCTTTCAAACAAACCTTACTCGAGCGATTATATTGACTGCTTTAGTGTACGAAAAAAAAAGATCAATACAAATAGACCTCGCGCTTGTAATTTCTTTTGTATTTTAATATGAATCTGTATGCCATATGTACTGATAATATGAGCTAGGAAAAAATATTTGTGGTTTAAATTTTTTGTTTAATTGAAATTATACGTTTTGAAAAATTCAAATTTTTTTCCCGCCGCTATCTGTGGAATGTTGTCTGGTATGCTGTCAGCTTACCTCCAGAAATGTATGAAATTTATCGTATTATGTTGGTACCAGCGGTACTGCTATAAGTGAATATTCGCGGGAATTATTTGAATGTATAAATTTGTCGAAGAACAATGAACAATTCGAAATAAAATGAAAATCAGGCAAGGCGCGAGGTCAATTGAAAACAATTAGGAAGGAGCTTTTGCCTCATAACTTCCTTTGTTTAAGAAAATATCTATTAAGGAATGAATGCATCATTGATATCCTTAAGTCAACATCTTCTAAGTGCCTTGGCAATAAAACCTCCTCACCCTCAAATTAAGGACCGATCCTAAGTACAGTCTCCTACTTAATCGATCTTATTTTCGCTATCAATAAACATCAGGTTCTCAAATAAATCTTAATTGCAGGTCAAGATCTCAGCTACTAGTTGCTTTACCCTGGATTCAATCACAACAAAAGCCTCTTAAAAGGTAAAGTGTGACGCAGTCCCTAATGTCCACTTCCAAAATTAGTGATTAAACGATATCTCTAATTTTTGAAGTGGACATTAGGCACTGCGTCACACTTTACCTTTGAAGAGGTTTTTGTTGTGATATCAGTAGTTTTGGAATTATGGACGTAATTTGGCGCATCGGCACTTCACGCAGCTACCATAGCTAGCGGCGGCAACCCCAACTTTCGTAATAAGATAAAATCAATAAGTGTCAATCCATTTTGGAAGAAAAAGGAAGCAAATTTTGGAGAAAAAATTTCCAGGAAAAAAACTTTTAGCGAAAAAAAAATTTCAGACGAAAAAAATTTTCAGTAAAAAAAAAATTTCAGCTAAAAATTCCGGCGAAAAAAATTTCTGGGGAAAAAGAATTTTCGGCAAAAAAACTTCTGGCGAAAAAACATTTTGGCGAAAAAAGTTTTCCGGCAGAAAAAATTTCCGTCGGAAACAAATTTTCGGCGAAAAAAAATTTCTGGCGAAAAAAAGTTTCCGGTGAAAAAATTTTTCAGGCTTCAGGCCAAAAAATCCTATCACCAATCTCTATAACTTTCCCGAAGAAACCAACCTTATAACTATTCTAATTCAGAAGATAGCAAAAAATCCAAGATGGCGCCACTTTGACAGCTTGCAGCCATTTTCTTAGGATCCCAAAAAAGTCTTCTCAGCAATTTCTATAACTTTCTAGGTTTCTTCTCTCTAAGTATTGTCATTCCGAAGCTTAAATTCAAAAACTAAAAAAGCCTAATTTATTGCCAAAGAAAACTCAAGATGGCGCCGCTATAACAGCTGATGGACACTTTCTGAAGATTCGCCTGACAAAACTCTACAACTTTGTAGAAGAAACCAACTCTCTAAGTGTTCTCATTCCGGAGCTAAAATTCGAAAACCCAAAGAAACATAATTTATTCCTAACGAAAATCCAAGATGGCGTCACTTTGGCAGATTTCTGAAAATCATAAAAAATTCTCCTGACACCAACTCTCTAGCTATTGTCGCTCCGGAGCTGAAATTCGAAAACTCCGAGCATTACCTGAAAAATCCTCAAAATTGACCACTGCCACGGCTTTTTCAGAATTTTCCCGGAAAAGCGGCCTATGAAATTTTTCATTTGGGGCTGAGGCTGACGTTCCCTGAAAATTTCATCAAAATTGGCTGTCTAGATCGGAAATTATGAATAAATAGAAACCGACAGATCAGAAAAAAAGTTTTCGTTTATGAATTTCTTTTTTGGAGTTTGGGGACTGCGTCACGCATTCCGCTACCGCTGCGGGCATGGTTCTGCTGCCTATTTTAAACATAGAACAACGTTTCTTTGTCTGAATGAAATTTTCATACATACTGCATGTTGAATGGAATGCAAGGCGAATTTCCATAGGAAAGTGAATTATAAACGTAATTTATTGTTAACATTCCAATTTTCTCAGATAAGAAGCACTTGAAAGAAATCTATTATTTGGATCCATTTTTATCACTTCCTGCGCGTTCTTACAAGAGTAGCTCCTTTATTTGACTTAATGTTTAATTAAAATATATATCAATCAACTACACGAAGAACACCTGTAATTCTGTCGCTTCTAAATGCTTCGCCGTTGTCGGTGCTCGATATAATTTCTCGTAAAATGGATCATCTTCTCCAATGATAGCTTCAACCATCATTTTGAAGAAGTCGCAAGCCGAAACACTTAATTTAAATCGAAAAAAAATGCGATTGAATAGAGACGGATTTAGTGAACAAAAAAATGTCAACAAATCGTAAGCGCTTTAAAAGAACTCGTATAAATGTCCTACTGCGAACGACAATGTAGCTGAATTCAAACTGGCTGCGAAATGTAAACGAAAAGAAACAAAAATTCTTATCACACGTAAGGTGATTAGCGAGACTTAGCCGTGGGTAAGGTTCCAAGCACAAAGTTATAAGCCGCATAGGAATTATAGATAAATGTGCAGTAACGTAATTAAGGGGAAAATTTCACAGACACTATTTACCTTAAGAGCCATAAGAGTGGCTTTGCACATACACCGAGAGGTAAAACATCCAAATTATTTTGTAATTATGCAACCCATGTTGTAGGTGGTGATGGAATTGCGAATTATTAAACGGAGTAATTGATTTGGGAATTCATGTTGTGTACGTTACGTAAACTTTTATAACCGAAACGCTTTGTGTGCGGTGGCTGTTTCTGGCATTCCCAATTTTACATTATTAGAATATTACAAAGCAACAATGTTGTCAGGAAATTAAAATATGGAACACCGGAATTTGCCAATGTTGAACCCAAAAACTATCGAAATTCTTGCTATGAATACTCTAAACATATTCAATATTTTCCATTATATAAATAAATAGACTAATTCAGACTAACAATATCTTTACGTCCCTTTTATCGAACTACATCACCGGCAATTGATTGTTCGGTTGAAATAATGAAAATTATATTCTCTAATGTATATTTGAGAAAAGCCCCAATAATATTCTATCTTCATACTAATTGATCTGCTACAGTCATAGTATTCGAAATTCGAATTTCTTGATGAGAATTATAAATTCCATACATTAATAAAATGTAAAGTGTTTGACTTTGTAGAGGCATTTTATAATGAAATTCGCTATAGTTCGGCAGAAGCCGATATCACATGTCAAACGGTCGATAAGTTCCAAAGAAATTCCTAATCGCGAAAACGATCCACTTAGCGAAACTTAGCGAATTTTCCGTGTGAAACGAATTTCCTATAATTGCGTAATTTTAAAAAGCTGCCAAAGAATTTTCTTCGATCAGAGAAAAAAAGCTCAAAAATTTTGCGGGTACTAACAGGTGTGCAAATTGCAATATTTCTTTTCAATTTTATTTAATTAACGTTACGCGTATACGAAATGATACTGCGTTATCAAACAAGCAATATTCGTGTATAGAAGAGATAACATTGAAGTAAACCGGTATAAATGTTTGTTGAATTAGTTGTTTTCCGGTTTTGATGGAAATTTTCTGACAAAAAAAAATCTACAACAGCGAACGTGCGACAAATTATTGAATGTCTCGTTTCTAAAACTGTCTCGCGGCTACTGTCTGTGGTTCAATTTGTAAAGGGAAAATTTTTTAAAATTATTGGTAGCTACATTCAATAAAATCGGGTCACAATGTTCTATTGAAGTATCCTCTCAAAAAAACAATAATTTGAAAGCTTATCAGTTTTCCACCAGACCTTTTCAAGCGGAAAGACAATCGTTTATCGTCGAAAATATATTTCGCATTAGCTAACAATATTTTAGGGCAAATTTTCATAAAACGTTTGAAAGAAGTAGAAAAGGTTGGGGACACAATTCTTAAACGTAGTGATTGTTTCAAAGATGTCATTTTTTTATTTATTTCCAACATACTCGGTCTTTCAAAAGTAACTCCACAGCCTACTATGACTGTCTCTTTTACACGTACCCTCGATGAACGAGACTACCGTAGTAGGCTGTGGAGTTACTTTTGAAAGAAAGATCCCGTATATGTATAAGGCCTGACAGCCTCTTACAGCCTTTTAAGTCACGAGGAAACAACGCGTTCACAATAAAATCACGATCAAACAAATATAGAAAGGAAACCTTAGCAGAAAAGAAAAATAAAAAGATGGATAGAGAAAACAAAGAGTCAATCAATCAATACAAACAAAATTAGTTAAACACCATGAAAATTGTAATGACATAGTAACCGTAACTACACAGAGCAGCATTAGATTTAGCAAGGTAAGTATACCACTGAATGACATGAAATGAAATGAACAGATTCCCATTCATTGACACGATCTCTAAAGACGATGACGGCGATATAACGATATATAACGATATTTATTATTGAAGTAGTCTATGCAAGCTAACCTAAAGCAGGTGGGCGTAATGATACGTTTAACGTCTGGTGGGAGCGAGTTATAAGTTGATACACCCCCAAAAAGAACGACCGCGACAATATGTCACTATAAGCCCTCGGCACAATTAGGTTAAACGTCCTTGTGTTCATAGTCCTTACAAGGCTAGAGTATAAGTAATCAGGTTCCTTGATCAATATCGTCTTATGCATACGAACACAAGAGAGATAGTCAAAATATGAAAAGAGATCGCAGCCCAGAAGCATATGCAAATAATACCTGGTCGACTCAAATCTTTTAGGCCCATAGACGAAACGGATGCAGGCCTTAAAGGGTTTCATCAGTATTTCTTTAGCCGAAGCTTGAAGTTTTCCCAAGACCTGACAGCAGTATCCGACGTGTGGCATTAAGAGAGGTTTCACAAGCAGCAGCTTCGTAGCTCTAGGAGGCCATAAACACTTTTGAGGCAACTGAACGAGCATGAGCATGCCAGTTCAACCGATTGTGAATGAGAATCCCCAGGTCCTTAACATTACCTGAGTACTCAATATCGATTCCGTTCAACACCTGCTTGGGAATGCGAGACACCCATCTCTTGTCAAGGATTCTGACTGCTTGAGTCTTTCCAACATTAAGCACAAGGCCATTCGCCAAAATTAACATTAATGACAATTAGATATTGAGAAAGTAGCTAACTAGAAGTGTAGATGTAGAATGGATTTTCATTGGCAACAATAAACTATAATATACTTTCGCAAAATTATATTACATAGGTCGCTATAGCGTGTTACCGGTGCTATGAGGTTGACAGCTACGCCGGCCATTGAGACGTTGATTAACCTGCCACCGGTCTACGTGGAATTAAAGGCGAAAGCCTTTGCTACGGCAGATAGGTTATCACAGAATGATCTTTGGACTCCGAATTTCACTTCGGACCATGGGAAAATCAAGAAGGTCATCACTAATGAGGTCTTTGAGATGCCTTGGGACCGAATGAGACCGAAGACAGACTTCGTGAGGCGGCTTGAGACTGTCGTGCCCAGCAGGTCGGAATGGCTGGAAGTCTGGCCAAGTCACATCTCGGGTGAAGAAGTTTTGAGCTTCGCTGACGGCTCTAAAACTTCGGAAGGCGCGGGAGCCGGGGTATTTTCTCCAGGGTAGGTTGTTGAAAGGTGGTATCACCTAGAAAGGTTAGCCAACGTTACTCAGGCTGAGATGTTCGCGGCACTGATGGGAGTGCAGGAGGCAATCCCAACAGAGGCATGTGGAAGAAAAGTCACAGTCTGTTCCGACAGTGAGGCTTTGATTGGGGCGCTCATGTCGCCTGTCGTGACATCCAAGCTGGTGAAAGAGTTAAAGGAAACCCTGAACCGGGTTGGACTGAGAAATCAGGTAAAGCTGGTCTGGGTCCCCGGACACTCTGGCGTGGAGGGAAACGAGAGAGCGGATGAGGAAAGGTTCGGCAACTTTAAGTTGTGGGCCAGAGCCTTTCATACCCATACCACACTCGGAATGTGTAAAAGCAATAGAGTGTTGGGTTAAGTCGGAATTCGTTAACCATTGGAGCACCTATGAGGGAGGAGTGCACACAAAGCGCTTCTTCCCGGTGCCCGATGGGAAGTGGACTAGAGAATTGTTAAACATGGACAGGTGTCGCATCAAGCGAGTGGTTGGTGCGATCACCGGGCACTGCAAACTAAGCAAGCATCTGGCTAAAATGGGACTCACCAATGATTCCAATTGCACCTGTGGCTTCGGCGAGGAGACGGGCGTTCACGTGATATGTGAATGTCCGAAGTTTTCCTCACTGAGGCTTAGGACTCTAGGTAGTTATGTGGTCCAACCCGCAACAGTACCCAGCATAGAGCCTGACGCTCTAGATAGGTTCTTGGTTGGGACTGGGAGGTTTTAGGAGATTCACATGATGAACAGGTGACGAAACAAAGGATCACTAGATCTGTGTTTCATGGACCAGAAATGGACCGCCCCAACCTGATAAATCTAGAATCTAGGTCGCTATAGCATTCAGCTCTTGGCTTCAGGCTTACATTAGTCGTTTTCGTTTATAAGATTGAATCACTTCGAAATCAGTTTCTTCTACAAAGTAAAAAATTGAGAAAATTCTCGTTTTGGTACAATTGCACCCATAGAAGTAATATTTTATTTTATTTTTTTTTTCTTCTACACTTTTTCAATTCATCTAGTACATTTTCTCCGTTTTCTGAATCAAAATGGAGAAAATGTTTTATTGTTTCGATTAATTCACCACTTGTCAGCGATTTCGTAGCTGAATATGGCGCTGACGCATGGTCCTAGAAATATTACAACCAATAGGTCTTGTTATGTGTTTAATCAACGACGGTATTGGAGCTGGTTGGTCATGGAATTTTTATTCAAAAATGGTAATGCAGGTCATGGGATTAGAGAGGTCGACTTTTTTTTCCAAATGGGATCCGAACCGAATCCGAACCAAAATAAAAATTCAAATCCGACTCGAATCGAACCCGATCTAAAATGAAAATTTCAAACCCGAACCGAACCCGATCCGAAATAAAAAATTCAAACCCGAAACCCTGACCCGAACTGTTTTTTAAACTCAATTTTGAGAAAATAATTGAGTGAAAACGAAAACCCGACCCGACCGGACTCGATAAAAAAATTAATTCAAAAGCCAACACGACTCGAATTGATTCGCGTTCGGGTCGGGTTTTTAGCTGAGTTTCGGGTTGCCCATTCACCTCTTCGTGGAATATGCCATTTGTTTCATACAATGTAAAAACTAGCATAAGTCTTCCAGAATGCAAGAATGGCGTCAACGTTAGCGCCGCTAAAAAATAGGTTGGCGAATAGAACCCTGCACCTCTGAAAGAGCTTCTGTGATCATTAAGCGGCGCGTTATTCATTTTTGATAGAAAATGTCTTGTTGGGACACGATTTAAAATTCCGAATTGGCTTCGCGGTTTTTATTTTTTTTTTTATTCTTTATTTTCTGCGTCATTTCTTATTTTAGAATTATTGACAATAACAGCTTCAAAATATAAATTAGCTTCGATATACGTATTTTTCGAATTGTGTCATAAAAACACACTGTTTTTGTACTTTGAAATGTATAGAAATGACTTATTTAGATAGCTGCATCGAATTTAAATTAATTCATGTTCATTTCTCTCCATGTCATATGTGTTCTAAATTGAACTGTTAAATAAACCTCATACCAAAAAATCATTTGTCCACAAGAAAATACTTTTTTTGTTACAATCAGAACGCTTTCGAATGGAGTGATTTTGTTCCACAATTCTTCATCAAAATCCAACATTTGGTCTTTAGTTGTAACACATTGCATAACTGTGCACCAGTTAGAATTTATTGTGGAACGAGTGAAACAAGTTTAAAAATGTTCTGAATGCTCCACATGTTAATGAAAGAATCCGATTCGGTTTTTATTGATTCCACGGTAACTTGAGTTATTTGTAATGTATTTCAATATATTTTTATTTATTTCACTAAAAATAAAATTTTTGGGATACCATAGTAATATCAAGTCAATCCATCAATTCCCTTAACTGAAAGTCTGGGTCTTATGACAGAAAATCATTCAACATATGAGTCGCTGTCTTTAGGGGTCGTGCACATATGACGTCATACTTGCCATAAAAAATTAGTATCCATCAAAGGGTCATAACTTAGTCTTTTCAGCAAATTTTGTTTATAGAACTCTGGAGTACTATAAGGAAAATCTCTGACAGCTATGTACTTTTTGTATTTTATAGGAAGTGTTACGTCGTCATATGTACACGACCACTTAGATAGGTAGATCATTACGATGGCATATGTTTAAAGGCCTACACTAGGGGTGTCCAAAATACAAAAGAGTCGAAAAGTTTGGGGCACCAACCGAAAAACAAAAGGTTTTTGATCCCTGATCAAGGCGTAACTTGATCCGAGACGATTTAGGGGTAGCTCAAAAGCGGTAACGTAAAAAATTGAACGACTTTCAAAGGAACATATTCACTCAAGTAATGAGAGAATCCATCGGTTGATGGATCGGAATGTGCGAAGCCGCTGAAAGATTGGGTGATGCAGAGACATGTGGAGTGCTGGAAAAGGTATAAGGGAAGCACATAAAAAATACTTTCGGGCTCTCGCTCCTCTTAATTTCGAAGAACTAACTCGTAAATACCTCAAGTGCATAACAAATCCAGAACAACATAAGAAATCCTGATCAAAGAACCTACAATGGGTAAAATACCTACAAGCGACGTAGGAAATGTGTTTATAATATACGCCCCCGACGTATTATATACGCGGTGAATGTATTATCAACCTAATTTAAGTATTGTGTAGTATGCCATACGTAAAGAACGTGTTATAAGCTCACATAATACCTGCACGGCGTTAGTAATACGTCGCCGGCGTATATTATAAACACAATTCCTACGCCGCTTGTAGATATTTTCCTCAGAGTATCGTTCCAGAGATATATAGGTGGGAATAACGAGGATGTTCAGTAGAAGCTCGTAATTTAGGAACTAGATCGGGAATACCCAAATAAAGATCTAGGTCCAGGGTAGAACCTAGAAAGTCTCAAGGAAATAGTCCAAATCTCGCTGGTAGTGCTGCTGAGATGTCCGTCAGACACAAGTACAGCTTATATAGCGAGATCGAGAATAACAATCACCTACTCAATACATTTGCAGATGAGTAGATACGAAAGTGGTCGTCGGAGGCGATTGCTTTGGCAAATAAGATCGGGTTAGAATTAAATGAGTGTAGTGATGACGGACGCTCTAAGAAATATTTATTTCAAAGGATTTCGCTTGGACTTCGGCGTGCTAATTCGGCCTGTATAATGGACTCTACACCGATTACTATGAGCCTTGAAGAAATTTATTACTTGTACCACCAAAATTTCGCGGACAGTTTTGTTATTGGAAGTATTTCACAGCATGTATTTGGTCTGTGAATGAGTACTCGCTGTTTTTTTTTTTTTTGCTGTTTTTAAGCGTTCATTTCAATTACAAAACGCATGAATACATTAATGAAAATATTGTCCATAGCTAACCACTACTTTTTCCCATGTTTCAGGTAATTTACGGATTTCGTGTCGAAAGAATTTACCATTTTTTGAGGCAAACCAATCAGACGGCCATTTTTCGATATCCTCGAAAGAAGTGAACCGATGTCCCATCAAATCGTTATTCATGCAATCGAATAAGTAGTAATCAAAAAGGGTAATGTCTGGCGAATATGGCGGGTGGGGTACAACTTCCCAGTTCGTTCCAATTAAGTAGTTCTGCACAACTTTTGCGACATGTGGACGAGCGTTGTCATGTAGAAAAATAAATTGTCATGTCTATCGGTCCATTCTGGTCGTTTTTCGGTCAGAGCTCGCTTCAAGCGCATTAATTTTTGTCGATAGCGTTCCCCATTAATTGTTTCACCATTAATTGTTTCAGAAGCTCATAATACACCACACCTTTCATATCCCACCAGACGCACAGCATTCTCTTCGAACAGTGAATATTTCGTTTTGATTGCGATGGACCTGGCTCACCTGGCCTTACTCAAGCTTTTAATCGTTTGGGATTCTCGTAATAGATCCTTTTTTCATCAATTCGGTGCAAAAATCCCTTTCTTTTATGTCTTTGAAGCAATAATTCACAAGTAGTTTTCCTTCTTTCAATTCATGTGACATCTTTTGAATCATTCCAATTGCTTTTAGACGTTTGGAAACTGTTGTTCGATCAAAGCCTAATGATTTAGCAAGATCTTCTTGCGTTTGACATGAGTCTTCATCGAGTAACGTCGTCAATTGTTCATCTTCAAATTTTTTTGGACCACCTGGACGCTCTTTGTATTCGACATCAAAATCAGCAATTTTGAAGCGTCGAAACCAGTGTCTGCATGTTGTTTCTTATAGAGCATGTTCATAATAAGCTTCTACAAGCAATCGATGAGCTTTAGCCGCACTCTTCTTTATTTTAAAGAAGTACAATAAAACTTCCCGCAAATGAAAATTTCTTGGAACAAAATTAGACATTTTTAATGAAGGAAAAATTTATGTTCTGCTAAGAAACGTGTTATATTGTTTACTGAATTTTATTGACAGTGATCATAGCTGTAAAAAAATTTAGTTTGACTGACAGTAATTTTATCTCACGCCATCTAAAAATAAACAGCGAGAACTCATTCACAGACCAAATAGTAAATTTTTATTAAAAGGTTATGTCTCTTAAAAAAGGTCTCTGTTTGTTGCAATTCTACCACGTGAAAATGTTTTAAGCGACGATGAAAAAAAGTTCAGGCACTAGGTCGGTCCTTTGTCTATTGCCTGAACTCCTTATCATTCGTCGACTAGAACATTTTCATGGAGAAAAATTGCAACAATCAGAGGTCTGCATTTCGAGATGGACATCCTGGTGCCAAAAAAGTTTCTATGACAATACTGGAGTGGAAAACGAGTACGTTACCATGCACTCGGTTCCAACTCGGCACCAGGCTGTCTACTTGAGAAGTCTAAGTAACCAGAAAGAGCGCAGCCTGGTGCTGAAAATCTGTTAATGTCATCGAAACCGCAGTTACAAATATTAAACGCCACGTTAATCCCAATTGAATTGAATACTTTAAATATTCTACTGTCAGCATATAGCGCAGCAGCAGCGTGGTGCCAATTTGAAATTTATATGACGTATAACATTCCTTATTGCCGCAACAATTTTTTTTTCTTATAGGCTGCAAATACTTTCCAAGTACGAGTCGGAACCAAGTGAACTCGTTTCATCATCCAACATTGCGAAGGAAATTGCCTTCCGGAATCAACCAGAGGGTTCTGACCAAAAATTCATTTCATTACTTAGCAATTTGTGTCATCGTGGTGGAAAATCGGTTGCAGCTCCTTCCCTTCACAAGATAAAAAATCTCCGTGTTCAGGAATTCTGCGCAGAATAGAATGGAAAGCAGAACCCCACATCCAAATTTTTATTTCATAAAAAATCTAATTTTAAAGTCAGGAAAAACATCAAATTTTTCAAATACGTAAAGGCAAAACTGCCTGGAAAATGAAAAATTCTAGTATGTCGATAACGACTCCTGCCATTCTGTTTGCCACATCTATTCTGTTGCGTACGGGTCTCTTGCATATGTTGTAGTTATGGCAATTTCTATTGGACCTTTTGGGAAATATCCTTTAAAAAAGTTTTAGACATACCAAAACCAAGTAGGAATAAAACTGGCGCCAATTTGAAAAATATGTGCTGTAAGTATAGTGTTTGTTTACTATGAACACCACGCACAACTATGACCAATAGAATCTTTTTTGACATTCTCTAAGATTAGCATTTGTATAAGTAAAAACAGAATTTGCCCCAAGGCAACGGTTCAATAGTCACTTTGATTTGAAAAGTCTATATCCGAAGAAATTTCTCACAGTCAAGGAACCTTACCCACCCATGCGGTGAATTACACAAAAATATTTCATAAGAAAAGTGGAAAATATTAAAAGAAAATACTCACCCTTCGTTCCTCTTCTTTAGCAGCTTTCAAATGATTTTCAATAGCCTCCAAATCAATAACTGGCAGCGCTGTTTCAATATTGTAAACATCAAAGCTCGCTGTATGGATGTTGAATGGAAAATAACGAAATATTAAAAAAAGGTTTCGTTTTGGGGTTTTGAAATGGAATAAATGGAAGGTTTTTCTTATAATTCAACAAGAGCTTTTCGCAATCCCGACAAATGGAAAATTAAATGAAATAAAAATTCAATATCGAAAGATTAAATCGAATAAAAATATATTGCATGCAAAACTTACCTAACGATTCACAGCGATTTTCCTTGACCACACTAGCCGTGTTTCCTTTTCGATACACAACATTGTTATTATTGTTCGAACAATTGATGCTATTATTGTTATTGCTCAAATTAGAGTGGTTCTTTTGAATTGTCGAACATTTGATCCCCTTATCACCGTTTCCATACACATCAACTTGTTCAATTTTGTCCTTTTTACGTGGTGGCACCACCGCTACGCTAGCACTATCCATGTCCTTTTCGCATAATAACATCGAATTGTATTTTTCCTTTTCACTAACCGGACCACTGTTTGTTCGATTACCACTTCGATGCTTTTTATGCTTTCGTTCGAAATGCGGCAATTGCTGAATTTTCTTATTCGGTGTATGTGTCACGGTATTATTGTTCACAGTACAATTGTCATACCAAGGTTTCTCACGGTCAATGCTAACCACCGGTGGCAATTGTCGATCATCGTACGATGTCCGCTGATATTTTGGCTTTACAATAGCTGTTGGAATGGAATGCGTCGATGATTTGATCGCAATTATTTGCCGTTCAGCGCAAGATGTTTCATGTGGATGTGCGTCAGCATCATCGTTTATACTACAGTTCTCTGAGTTTAATTTTAATTGGTCGTGTGCGCATTCGCCGATGGTTGTATTAATTGTTTCTTTGGCATTTGAGAGAACGGCATCAGTCATCTGTTTGTTTAGATAATGGAAATATTGTTATTTTAGTCGATTTTATTTAATTTTTATGGATGAGAAACTTATTGAATATTCGCAGGGCCTAGTGCTAGTGGAAAAGGTGGCAATAGACGTGGTATTGTAAAAATATCATTGACACTAGGAAACGATATGCATAGGCAATGTAATCTGGAGAACTCTTCGCAAGAACGGATGTTAAAAATGAACATAAGCCATTGAGATTGGGACGAATTTTAACCGATAATTCTAAAGTAACAGATGACCGCAAAAAAATTAAAAATTGATCACAAATCACAAATTATAAAAGTGATCGCTATGACGTCACCACTTTTCTTATTTTTGAGCGATCAATTCTTTATTTCTTGCATTCAATTCTTATTTCCATTACACAAAATTTTATGTAATAGCGGTCACTTCAGTTACATGCCATTGAGATTGTGAGGATACTCTGAGACTCATGTGCAAAAATTTTCTTCTCAACTTAATTTAAAAAGGTCCAAAAATAATTTTTAAGTTTTTCGGCCGACCTATAACTAACTCTATCGCACATGGTCCCATTCGCAAAAATGTTGTCATCAACGTCCTCTACAAAATATCGACTGACCTTCTGATACCTCTGAGACGTATGGTTACATGAACAAAAACGTTCTCTTTAACGTTGCCGCTTTAATTGTTTTACGTTGCCTTTGAACATTGTGCATACAAATCCGAAAGGGGGAAATGAAATGATCACCTGCTCGATTTCTTCATATAAAACTGTGTCACGCCGCCGCCGCAACTTTGTATGAAGAAAACGAGCAGGTCGGTGGTCATTTCCCCTTTTGGATTAGGCTTACAGAAGCCACCCCTATGGTCCACGTGTTCGAGTTGACTGAATTTTCTACACACCCTAGACTCCAAACCACTCAACACCCTGTTTCCTTGTTCTACTTGCCGAGATGTACCTTTGGTTGGTTGTAGCGCGTTTGGAGTGTCTGAGTATAACAGCAGTAATGACCTCTATGCCAACGGCGTCAATGGAAATTCTGCTGTCTTTTCGTCGCTAGACCTGTTTGTGAAACAGGAAGCTGAGATGATAGTTTACAGGATGTACGAAGAAGGAAAGCAGATCGCAAAAGGCCGAAATTTCGGCCACGCGAAGATTTTGGAGGATCTGAAGAAGGAATTCAGAGAGTTGTAGATGCCGTTAGAAAGTGTGCAGGCAACATTTCGTTTCGAAGGAAATTTCAAAACGTGTGTTCCGCTGAGGTCTGGCTGGGAAAGTAGGTCGAGTAGATTGAGGCAGTCGTGAAGCTTTACACGGATGGATCGAAGGCGGATGAGTGAACGGAAGGAATTAGAGGAATTAGAGGAATTAGAGGAATCAGAGGAATTAGATTATAGCATACGCCACCGTGTTTCAATGTGAAGTCGTCGCCATATGTGATAGCTCGCGCGAGATGATCCGTGAAGGCGTAAAAGACAAAAGAATTATAATTTGTTCGGACAGCGAATCTTCTATAGGTGCGCTGTCCTCAGTCAAAATTTCATCTAAAGGAATCTTTATATTGAGCGCGATGCGAATCGCATCGCTTAAGGTTTGCATGAAAGTTCAACTTGACAAAAAAATTTTTTGTTTTGTCAAGTTGAAATTTCACACAAACCTGGCGCGATGCGATTAGACCCCTTAAGATAGTCCTCCAGTGCTTGGATATGCAAGAAGCTTGATCAACAGACAATAATTTCACATTGACTTGGGTTCTAGGACATTCCGGAGTGCTAGGAAACGAATAAGGCGACGAATTGTCAAGGAATGGAAGTGGGTCAGAAGCCACCTGCTGGCGGCAGACATTCAGGAATGATGAGGCTTATGGTGAAGAAAATGACCGAAAGATGCCATCAGAGTAGATGGGAAGAGCTGACCACCTTCAGACAATCGAAAGAATCTGTGGTTGGTTGCAACGCGAAGAACATCAATTTTCTTTTGAGTCTTGGTAGAGTCAAGTTGAGAAGGCTAGTAGGTATCCTTATAGGACCTTATAGTGGTGCAACTTATTAGGATTCCATTGATAATGATCTTAAATTGAAGATCGAAATATTTGGAAAAATAAATTGAATTTTGAGCTATTCCGAGGATTTCTATCCAATAATAATAAAATTATAGGACACAGTAACCTGCACTACCACCTTAACAAGATAGGGATCGTGAATGACACAATCTGCAGAGGTTGTGGGTGGGAACCGTAACAGCAAGGTATTTTATGTCCACGTGCCCAGCCCTAAAGGGCTTAAGGGTGAAACATTTAGGAGATTTCTACATAACTCCTGAAGAACAGTTAGACTTAGATCTACATAATGTGCTCTCTTTTTAACCAACCAACCAACAATCTTTGGTAGAACGGTCCCAAAAAAGTTTGGCGACTGATCAAACAATCGATGAAAAAAATCGTGATTTTACTGAAAAATTTAAGATTTTCGAAAATAAAATTGAACTTTTGCAAAACTTTCGAAAATGCTGAAAGTTTCGAAAAAATTGTACATTTTCGAAAAAAAATCATAATTTGGAGTTGGTACACCCATGAAAACTCTCTCGTGCTTTACTTGAGATATAAAACTATGTTTTTTAATGTCGTCGTAGACTGACCATTTGTTTGACCATCGGACTTATTTCGCTAATCATTGAACTTAGCCTTGCCAGTTTGCAGGGTTTTCGTCTACCACACATCGCAAGAAGTTCCCTAGGTCGCTGTGGATCCTCTCTATAGGGTTGCTTGAGGGCCGACATGCTGTTGTTTGGATCTTTCTGACGTTCAATAACTTGGAAAGGTGTTTGATCACTAGTCCGCAAAAATTTGACCCTCTGTCGCTCAACATCTCGTCGGGGATGAGGAACGTGCAGAAAACTTCTTCGAACAGAGCTTTAGTTATGATTTCAGCTTCTTGGTTGGGGGTAGCTACAAATATTACGAACCTGGTGAGGTCGTTCCTTATGGATAATATGAACGGTTTCCCTTGTTGGACTCCGGTAGTCCTTCAACTATGTCTATGAATGATTTACGGAACGGCTCCTCTGCTATGGGGTGATCAGGGGCATTTTAATGGGTTTTTCATTCTTTGCGACCTGGCAGGTATGAAACCTTTTGACGTATTCTCCGACCTGTTTTTTCTTGCCCTCCCAGTAATAGGTTTTGCTTATAGCGTTGTATGTTTTGTTACTGCCTTTGTGCCCTCCCAAAATCGACTCATGGTAAGTATCTTTTCTTTGGTCTCCTGGTCGTCGATGGTTTCTCTGGGGGTTGGCATGGGTTGTGGTGTAGGGGTGGTCGTAGGATCGTCATGGGGAGGGGTACTGTTGTTGCTGTCCTGCAGGGGTAGTGACAGTATTGTGGCAGCCTCTTCTTGCCTTTGTGTCTGGCTTCTAGTCATTATTAAACATATCATTCCTCCTTCCCTGAGCGAGTGGTCCTCATCTAAAGTCTTACATAGTTCAGCTTCCGATTCAGATGACGTTGTTTCATCAGGGGGTGGGGGCCTAGACATGCCGTCGGCATTACCATGGTCACGGCCCTTCCTGTAAATGATCTCGACATCATACTTGAATCTCATGAGTCTTGAGGCGCTATTCTTTTTCCTCACTTCACCCACTAGAGGTTTGTGGTCAACAAAGGCTTTAAAATGTGTATTTGGTAACAGGTGTCACCTTTTTTGTGTTGCCTACACAAGACCTGCCAGCTCTAGCTCTGTTGCCACGTACCTTTCGGCGAGAGTAAGTTTTTTGTTGGCATGCCCTAATACCCTACCTCTCTGTTTTGAGACATCTAGTCACTTATATGCTCAGTGAACAAAAGGACAGATGTACGGAAAACATATGCTGGTTCAATACAGCTCCCTTACTCTTGGGGTGATCGAAGAAATGTTACATACCCAAACGCAAAACAAATAGACTTCGTTGAATAGAAACTTAAGTGCGAAAGTTACCAGACGAAATATTGAAAAAATACGAAATCGCTTACGAATGGCATGACTGCACTTTTTGTTACATTATGGCCTATGAAATCAAGGGAAATATGACTCGTCAAGAATAATTAATTGTTCCATTAAAATGTTTATAATACCGAGTCGTAAAACGTCGACAATGATTACCCCATCCATGAAAGGAAAACTTCCATGGGAACATTCGGTAATATAATCAAAACCAAACGAACCGTACATCGAATAAAACGTTTATTGCTCTCGCGTATGATGCATATCATCGAAAATAGAACACTACGTTCAATATATACGCTCCACTGTCTTTCAGTGTAATGTAGTGTACAGCATTTTACGCACTATAACGTTTAATCTCAGACACAGTCATCGAGTGTAGGTTGTCAAAATTGTAAAATATTCGGTTCAGATGAGTTATGATTTCGTGTGTGTCTGTTCCGATTCATTGAAGTGGGCGTCGTCATTCGCTCTTCATTATCTCATCATTTCAAATTTATGAAAGGGGAGCATTTCAAACAAATCAATCGAAGTAATCAAAACGGCAAAACAATAATACGTCGAGGTCAATTTTAGTCCATAAAATGGAAAATCACTTACCACATTATGTCAAGCTGTTGATCCCTAAATCCCATAACGTTTTTATCAAAGTAATAAAATTTTCAGCTTTAGTTTATATCAGATAGTTCTTTCATTTTCATTATTACTCTACAAAATGAATTCCAATTTACGTTCCTATCATTCTAAATTTATAAGTATAAAGAAACGAAAGTCTGTGCCACCATATGGAAAATGTTATCATTAATTAAATAAAATAAAGCTAAGCTTTGACATTAATTGGTTTATGTAACCATAACAGAAGGATAATGAAATTGTTCTTTAATGGAGATAAATTAAGTGACCCCGAAAACTCGTATCGAGAAAACATAACTCAGTTCCGTAACGAAACAGCATGAAGGCATTTGATTTAGTATTTGTTTGACACTTGAAATGTTTTGGAAGAATTGAAATAAATGCTGGGACTCTGTTGATGCTTTTTATAAAGCCGGTCAAGTTCAATACGCAGTCAATTCGGCGATACATTTTTCAGATTTCTAATGTAATAAATGCCAACAAAGTGTAGACCTTGCTGTTTTTCCTGATTTAGGTTTATCTGGTAATCAATCGTTCAAAAAGAAAGTAAATATGAGACTTGTGAAATTGTTTTTTTCTGGAAAAAGCTCCATTGGCTGAGACTGCCCGCCCTTCATCATTATATTCTTTACAAAGTCGCTGTAAATCTTTCAGAAAATTCAAGACGGCGAAGGTGAACTGCAATGGGAAAGTTCCATTTGCGAACGATTTACATGCAATTTTATTTTCATCCATTTAGATGACATTAATTTGCAGCCATTCCCGGATAACAATTGACCCCACGAAATGTACATAAAGTGCCATCGGAAAATGTGCTGATCCCATTTAATGTGTTCCAGTATATACATTTAATGTATATTAAAAAGCGCCCTTACGGTTACATCTTTTCTTTGGAACATGAAGTGCATTTAATGTACATTAAATGTGAATTACATGTACATCTAATGTACATTTAAAACACTTTGAATACACAACTAATGTACCTTTGATGTACTTTTTAGTGTGAATTACTAGCACATTTCATGTACATATAATGTTATATAAGAAAAGAAAGGAAAATTTAATTTAGTTTTCCGACTTTTCTATTTCGGTTTTTCTTTTTCTGATGATCGCTACGTCCTCCATATACATTCTTTTATTAGAAAAATTTCTCATTTTATTATTAGAAAAATTTGTGCCATTTGCGGGGCTTGAACCCAAGACGCTCGGGATTATGAGTCAACTGCTTTACCAATTGTGCCACCGGATACTTATGTGTTGATGTGTTAAATTTGTATAAAGCGTTAAATTATAGAAAGTACATCACAAGCACATTTTTGGCACATTAAATGTGATAGGAATAGTGTACATAAAATGGGCGAAAAATGTACTTGTGATCTAGTGCAATAATTTCGAGTTTTAATAGCACAAAAAAAGTGTCTTTTATTTACATCGAAAAATGTACTACATCACAAGCACATTTTTGGTACATTCAATGTGATAGGAATAGTTTACACCTTATCACGCACATAAAATGTGCGAAAAATGTACTTGTGACCTAGTGCAATAATTTCGAGTTTTAATAGCACAAAAAATGTGCTTTTTATATACATCGAAATATGTACCACTTTATAATAATAATAATAATCTGCCTTACAACCCATGAAGGGCTAACCCTCATTATGTAACCTGTCATAGGTCGCGTCAATCGTCCTTAGAATCGCGACCAAATCAAACTCAATGAAAACTAAGGACGATTGAGACGGACGAGATAAAGGATCCCTTGTTTTTCTTTTGATTTTGATTTTGATTAGGTTTTTTATATATATTTAAATAGAGTGAGGATGTATGACAGAAAAACCACTGACGCGACCTATGACAGGTTACATAATGATAATGAGGCTCGATCACTATTTACTAGTTTCGCTATTTGTGGTTCTACTTTTTTTGAGATCCTTTCATTACCGGAAAGTTTTACTGTGCCAGTGGTAAGCTGTGCGACAAACCCAGTGCCATCTATGAGATGTAACTGGGAGCGAAACTAGTAGGAGTAGAATACCGGTTCTCCCAACAATGCCTTTTCCGGTAAGCCGTACGATGGCACTACACTCAACTTCACTCGACTTGAACGATTCAATTAGTTTTTGTTTTGTTTACAAATCTAACAATCGGTAAAAATCCGTCTGCAGTTGAGTTTCGAACCAACGCACTGGCAACTCAATCTCGTATTAGCAAGCAGACGTGTTAACCACTACGCTATCGAGTTGTATCACTTGACCACTTGTACCACTTTACAGGAACATTTTTTGTACATTTTATGTAGATATTCTCAACAACATTGAATTTCGCACTTTAATGTACATTCAGTGGGCAACCACATTAAAAAGCGTGATCTGTGTTATCTGGGATTTGCACTCATTGGCTCATTTTCATGACAATTGCAGCCATAAGATTTTTGGTAATTTGCGTACAATTTTCATACTTTGTTGTTTGCGCCTCATTTGTATGATGTACGTAACATATAAGTATATTTCGTTCTCTACGGTTCAACTTACATTTGGTGCATGAGTGAGCATATTTAATGCTTTCGGATGATTTAAAAGTCCTATCATCATTTCCTTTTTTACAGACTGGTGAAATCTGTTCGTTGTAATAATTTATTGATAAAATATCAACCCCTTTATGTAATTCTGTTTAATTTTCCATTTTCTTAAATAATAAATTCACAACCTTAATCAAGCTGACAGATATCTTTTCCTAAAATGCCCTTATACATCTGACATGCATAACTTATTAGTCTTATCAACACTTGATTTCATTCCCTTAATCCTTATTCTTTTTTATAATTTCTCTTTGAGCTCACTGAAAAAACAAAGGAAAAATTGACGCGACTTTTGAGAATTTGACAATATTTTTTAGCTTTGTGTTAGTACTAACACAAAGCTAAAAAATATTGTAAAATTTGTGTTAGTACTAAATACAAAGCTAAAAAATATTGTAAAATTCTCAAAAGTCGCGTCAATTTTTCCTTTGTTTTTTCAGTGAGCTCAAAGAGAAATTATAATGTACTTCACCGAAGTAAACATATCACGTTCAAGCAGAATGTCGTCTTGCCACCCCCAAGTTAGTTACTTTGAGTGGGCGGACTCGAAGCTTCTGGTGGGCCCGTTTTGCGTACACAAAGTGGGCTACTTAAATTCTAGTGGTTAGGTTTAAGTAGTTCGGTTTCGGTATGTAGTTGGACGGAATGCTCCAGATAATGTTGCGTAGGAGAATGTAGGCTCTAGGCAATACGCTTTGTGTGTGGTGTTACTTCGGCTACAGTGGCCATGGAAGCGCTTATTGATTTAGACGTTCGTTAAAGCAAAAGCCTTTGTCAACAGGCTGAAGCAAAATGGTCTCTGGATGAATAATTTCTAATCTGGACATGGGAAGGTTCTGAAAGTCATTAACGACTTAATCTTCCATATGCCCGGAGGTCGACTTTGTGGGGCGATACCAGATCCTGTAACTTGGGTTTGCATAGATATATGATTTCTTATGTAATTTATAACACTAAACCTAAGTTAGCTTTTGATTAACGAGGTGATTCAGTTTGGAGACATATGGTGAAACCGTTAACTAACAGATGGCGTGCAGGAGACATTATAGAGCCGTCAGTGAGATTGACATTTTGATACTTCATTAGATCAGACAAGTCATCGTCTTGTTCTTTTCCATTTTGGTCGTCAAACGGATAAGTTGTTGAGAACTTTTAGTTATTATTTAAACCAAGTACGTTTACGTGAGCAATAAGTTTTTGTAATGATTTTGTTAAAGCCCGATGGAACGGGGTAAGATTTTGTTAACCGTTTCGATTCGCTACAACATTGTAATGGTCTTCGATCACAGCTTTTAGGTTCACATTATAATTTGGTTTTTTTGAACGGCGATTTATATTAAAAGTTCATCCTTGTGACAACGTGGTTCGTTGTATGGAAATTCATTTTTGAAATAACGAGATATTTCATGCTTATTTGGATCATTTCGAAACTTTGGATCGTTACATTGGGAAAGTATCTTGGAGTATCATAATTTTGAGAGTTAACAGAGTTTCATTCACCCATCATACAGGTCAGGTTAGATGTAAGGGGAGCGCTTGTTAAGCATAGTGATTTTATTTTGAAATTTATGGAATTAATAAATCGTCATATGTGAAATGTATATGAAATGAATTCGTTATAAAATTATTTATAAAAGTGAGGTTAAAGTTACGTTACAATCGTCATACCGGACAGAGTGGATTGGCTTGGAAACTGGCCGATCTATCTTCCGGCTGGTGGACTGGTGAGCTTCACTGGCGGGTCGAAAACTGGGAGCCGGAGGGGAGTGACGATATCAGTCCCAGGGAGATGACGGGTGGCAGAGGCGCTTGCATCACCGGTGACGACGTCAAAACTGCTAAGAGAGCTGAAAGGAACCCTAAACCGTTCGCTCAACGAGAAGTGGGCCAAGAAGCTTCTCACAATTGACCGCAATAGCATCAGGAGAGTAGTGGGAGCTATTACGGATCATTGTGGGTTGAACATGCACTTGACCAGAATGATCATTTTGGACGATCCAAGATGTAGCTGCGGCTTAGAGAAGGATTAGGCATTCACATAATATGTGAATGCACGAAGTTCCACCTTGTAAGCAGCATGATATTAGGTGGTTGTGTGATTCCACCATCTGAAGTCCGAGGCCTAGGACTTTTTGTCCTTGACAAGTGCTTGGTGAGGACCGAAAGGTTCTAATGATTTACATGGTGAACGGGAAAAACACAAAGGATCGACATATCTGTGTTTTAGGATACAAAAATGATCCATCACACCATGATAAATCTAAGATCGGCATTTACTTAAAAGATGTTCGGCTTCGACAACAAGAAAGTTTTCAAGTCAAAAGTTTGCTCCCTCCACTCGTTTAAGGGGAGGGGAGGTAGGTAATACATTCTTGTGGAATGAATTGAGTGAATGTGGAATCTTGTGGAAGCTGGAAGTTACAAATACTCAACTCTAACACAATTAACGGCGATTAATTTTAGCAATTCGATCTTTTTTGAATCTTTTTACGTGACATGATTAAATCTGATGGACAATAACGGAGATTTAAATGAGAAGTCTTTTCCACTGCGCACCTGCGCAGAATAAAAAAGTTCTTATTTAAATCTCTGTCATTGTAATTGAAAAATACAAAAATTGCATAGTTACCTTCTCATGCATGTTCTTAGTTTTGTTGCCACCATCTTCATCCGCTTGTTTTTTGACTGAGACACACATTTCATCGTCTGATGATGCACTTTTGTACCCAGATACAATTAATCCGAATTCATGTTCAACTTCTTGCTCAAAATTTCCAACAATATCGATAGGAGTTATGCTCCATTGGTTACGCTCAGATTTATCGACGGCTTCATGATTCGCACTTTTACCGCTATTTACCGTTGGATCACTAATAACGTCACTTGCAAATACATTTTTTAAAATATCCGGTTTCTCACTTATATCGGTAAAATCAAAATTGTCTTCAAACGAATTATTTTTAATTAAAATGTCTGGCGTCGAATAGAGTCGCTTTTTATCGGATAATTTCACTTTTGATTCATCCTTCATTTGTGGAACGTGTTTGTCCTTCATGTCGTTGGGATCAATAACATTTTGACTGTACAATTCGCTTTCAAATTTCAAATTTGATTCCACTAGTGGCGACTCTTTTGATTGAAAAACGCCCTTTAGAATACCTTCAACCTTATCTAAGTCGTCACTAACGGTGTTGTTGTTACCATTGTCAGTATCTGAAGCTGTTTTGTAGTCAGCTTCAAACTCCGAAACTTCACTGTCTGATTGGTCGAAGTGATGATCGACGAAATGTTCCGCCAACGTGTGAGCAAGATGTTGAAATCCTGGGTAATTCGGATTAATAATACCACGTGGATATTTCACTTCCGGTTCAGGTGATTCGAGCGATGGACAAAAGGATGATGACAGCGAGCGCACATCTGCAACACAAGTAAAATGTTGATACATTGTTGATTTATTCAAGTCGTTTCATGGTAAAAGCTTTCTCCTAAACCGCTTTTCTCTCACAATTCGTTTAATATTTAAATTTTATATTTACCAATGCTGAAGCGAAGTGAAATATTCCACTATGCAAATAAGTAGAAACGACCGAATTGCTGCAGAAAAGTGAATTTTTATAGGGAATATTACATTCGAGTTAACCATAAAACGTAAAGCCGAAAACTATTCACATTTCAATTTTCCGCAAAACATGCAGCTCAACTTGTAGTACAACCAAAATTCTTTTGAGAAGAAAATCGCAACTGCATAACTTTAGAAAGTTGTGTTTTTCATGGAATAATTTAGTGATTCGATTGTACGATAGTTATGAACTTTGATATCAACAGACTTACTTTTCAAAGTTAATTTTAATACTTTGCTAAAATACTCTTAAGCACTGGATTGTTCTACAAAGTATTAGCTACATTAGTAATTTACAGAAAAAGTGGTAAAAAGTTACAAATGTCCGGCACGAGGGAAGTAATTTTAAGTTTTATCATGAATTGAGCAAAAAGTTTTTCCAGTGGAAGAAGTTAGTCCACGGTTGTAGAAAGTAACAGCTCGAGAAAATAGGGGATCAAAGTGGGATTGGGTACGGAAATGTCATTCAAAAGTATTTGAAATACGCTCCAATTTTTCGTCGTCACTTCGATACTACACTCTCTTTTGCGAAGATTTTTTCTTTCGCTCTCAAAGCCTGTATGTTAGAGGGTTATAGCGAAATTATGCCTGCTCATTCTACATTTTTCTTATACAACTACTATTCAGGCATGCCAAGTACTATGTGGCGACTGAGACTGAAAATCGCATGGAGCAACGTCCTTTTTGAGACAAATACGACGAATAGTTAATTTACTATATGAGCTGATAAGTCCGCAAGGTTTTCAATAGATGGTAACACAAACAAATTCTCCATATCATTTTTAGAGAGTAACAACCTTTAAAAGATGCCCTGTCAAATTTCGTGACATGTTTCTATCCATTCTATATTTTAACAATCCAAGTTTCTCTTTGAATAATCGAACAAACGAGGTGTATATCAGGCCGCATAGTCGGGATGATTACTCACTCAATATGTGACCACGCTGATACGTATACACATGGTCTTGCGACAAAGGTGTACTGAAAAGGCGTAAATCAGCCGAACTTTTTGTCGTGGATTGTTAAAATATAGAATGGGTGAAACATGTCTGCTATAAAAGCGACGAATCTATGCCACATTTCTAAATTAACGATACATTTTGATTTATTTCTCTCTTAAAATCGCCCGAAATATTTTAAAAATTGCAAGATCAAAGAAACATTGACCGAATTGAAACTTTTTTTCTTAAACGGATTCAAAGTAATTTCGTGTGTTGATATAACATTGTTTTTTGATAGGAAAAAACACTGCTCAAGCGCTCCAATGGCTTAAAAAGCGTTATTCGGAATCTGCTCCATCACAATCGACTGTTGAAAAGTGGTACAGAGAATTTAAGAGTGGCCGTAAAAGCACCAATGACGCTGAACGTTCGGGACGCCCAATTGAGGTGACTACACCGGAAAATATTAGAAAAAATCCACCGTATGGTTTTGAATGGTCGCAAATTGAAATTGCGGGAGATAGCTGAGACTGTACACATCTCAAAAGAGCGCATAGGCAATATTTTACATAAACATTTTAGCATGAAAACGTTATTGTCCCGATGGGTTCCGCGAGTTCTCACAACGGAACAAAAAGAAAATAGTGTAATCGCTTCTGAATGAGGTTTGTTGATGTATAAGCGCAATCCAACTGAATTTTTGTCCCGATCAGTAACGATGGATGAAACGTGGATTCATCACTATACACCGGAATTCAGTAAACAGGCGGCACAGTGGGTAGAACCGGTTGAAAGCCGTGCAATGCGACCAAAGACCCAACAATCGGCAGGAAAGGTTTTGGCCAGTGTTTTCTGGGACGCCGATGGCATAATATTGATCGACTATCTTGAGAAAGGGAGAACAATCAATGCAGAATTGAGGGAAAAACGAAAGGTAACACAAGGAAAAACAATTTCGTTTCTTCACGATAATGCACCGGCACAAAAGGTCATTGGAACAATTCGGCTACAAATTGGTTTCTCACCCACTATATTCTCCAGATCTAGCCTCCAGCGACTATTATCTCTTACCAAACCTCAAGCGGTGGCTCCAGGGAAAGAGATTCTACTCAAATGAAGAAGTTGAAACGGAAACTGATGCCTATTTTGAGGACTTTGGACCGAATAATACAAAACAGGTCTAGAAATGTTAGAGAAACGTTGGACTCGGTGTATCGAGCTAAAAGGGAACTATGTTGCAGAATAAAAAAGAATTTCGACGAAAAACATGTTTTTTATTGAAAACCTTGCGGACTTATGTGGTATGTGGTATACGAACGAATTTTGAAATGGTTGGCAATGCTTTAATACGCTGAAAGTCGATATAGTTACCAGATTACGGTGTACGAGGCAAATTCGGCACTAGTAGATACTGAAATATTTTAACATTGCAACTGGTCTAATAAAATTGTGAACAAACATGGAAACTGGGTTTCTTCTTTCACGAAAGTTTTGACACACATTACACCTTAGTTACCTTCTATCTAAAATAAAAACTCAATAACTTCAACGTCTGCATTGAACAATACAATGACAATTGAAATCCTGGAAAAAATTTCAAATTTATGTAATTGAAGTGAGTAGTTTAATACTTTTTAAAGGGCAAATTTGATTCAAATCACAAAATTATTCAACACATATATTTAAAGTGAATGAAAGCTCTAATTTTTCACACTTTGTAAAGAGAGACCATGCTCTCTTCGTTCTCATTTCATTGATTTTGTTATAAAAAATGACGAAATGCAGTTCATGTGATTAATTCGGAGACACTGTAAAATAAAATGGTTCTTGTAGAATGATTTTCTTTCATTTTCTTTTAGTTCTGTTTCAATTCGATAGTGGTCATTGCAAAAAAGTAACTATCTGTCGTCACACGTCCTAAATGCTCTACTTCTATTCGCCTTAGGTTCGTTGAGACTAATCTGTTTCGGTTATACCTTTACCATTTATTTTAAAATTTATTATAAATATACGGGTGAATTCTCTTTAATTCGTAACCTTTCACACCCTTCCTCAAGCAAAATAAAGTTCTATAAAAACACAAAATCATTTCTGATGCGAGCTCTAGGACCTGACAGGAGTTGACAACTGCTTCATTTAGTTTTTAGCTAGATCCTTCCCCATTAGGGTGGTCCAAAAATGTATGGAAAAATTAAAGAGTCGAAAAGCACCAGCGTTAAAACGAATCTAAATGTTGAATATCAATGAAAATCACTTAATTGATAGAAATAAAGATAGCCATTTTTTAGAGAAATATTTTTCGGTATAAATATTCTTATTCATTCTGTGAAAACCTACTGATCAATAAACAACGACAATTTTATTGCATTGGGATCTTTTCCTGAATCAGCACTCCGCTAATACTAAATGAGTCCCTGATAAAAAGTGTCTATGGACGCAACTCAATCCGGAGTGATCTAGGGGTTCCGCAAAATCAAAATAGTCAAAAAATTTCAAAAACAGTGAAAAACGTAGACTTTTGTGAAATTGCATGAAACAAGTGTAAGGGTAGGAGTCATGTTCAGGCAAGTTTAGCGAAATCCTGATGTAGTCGTCGTGGCCTGGCGCTAGGAAAAGTTGGGTACACTTTGTTCTTCAATGGGCTCCCATGACTCCGACAGCGTGCGGGAATTAGAAGTACGTCAAAAAAAAATTTTTCTTCGGACCAGGGCCTATTTTACAGAAAGAACTTTCTTCACTTTCTTTAATTTTCTGCAACTTTCTGCCAATTTCTGAACTTTCTGCAATTTGTATAAAGTGAAGAAAATTGGTGCTATTTCCACGATTTAAGGGTATTCCACTGCTTTTTTAGCTCTAGAAGTCTAAAGTCCTGAAAAAGTAGGTTGAAACATTAAACCGTTGAAATTGAACAAACTTTCTTCACTTTGTACAAATTGCAGAAAACGCTGAAAGCTGCAGAAAATTGAAGAAAGTCAAGAAAACACTTTCTGTAAAGTAGGCACCGCTTCGGACTATTCTGATCGGATTTCGCTAAACTTTCTTGAACATGACTCCTACCCTTACACTAGTTTCATGCAATTTCACAAAAGTCTACGTTTTTCACTGTTTTTAGGATTTTCTGACTATTTTGATTTTGCGGAACTCCTAGATCACTCCGGATTGAGTTGCGTCCATAGACACTTTTTATCAGAGGCCCATTTAGATTCGTTTTAACGCTGGTGCCCCAAACTTTTCGACATTCTACTTTTTTGGACCACCCTATTCCCCATAGTCGATTTTGAAAAAAAAAGTGATGAAAAAGAATGCTGCTTACACAGACGGTTTTTTATTTGCCAACTATAAATAATATTAAGCAAAAATTTGTTTTAAGTAAATTATTTACTTAAAACTTATAATTTCCAAGTTATAAGTTAAGTTAAGTGCCTGTCTAAATCATAAGTTTTACGTCGACATAAAGACAATTCAAAAGCGCAACCTCTCTAATTAAGATTCGTTGATGATTTATGAGGATTGATTGATGACTTATGATGATTGATTGATTGATGATTTATGGTCATTAATGCTGATTAATTGATGATTGATGATGACTGATTGATGCTTGATCATCGATAAATTATCAATCAATCATCATCAATCTTATAACTTATATTTTTTATTTATACTTATAGCTTTAAACTTTTTACAGTTTTTAGTAGAAATTTTGCTATAAGTCGATTTCCCGAATCTCTCTATTATGCGGTTGACGATTAACGCGAATCCACCCGTACTTTGATATGAAATATGAGTAAAAAACTTTAGTTGAAGGAAGAAAACAGATCGAGGACAGAATATAACTAAATAGTTTTCACTGTTTTGTCAAAGTTGAAAGTTTTCTTATAAAGTAGATTAAAAACTGTTCCCCCGGCTTTCATAAAACATTTTCAACAATACAAATTTTGAGCAAAAAGTTTGTGTATCGAGATTATATAAAAGAAGCAGCTGAATATAAAATATTTATAAGAAAATAAGTTGAAGGTGGCTACTGTCCCATGGAAGTCGGCGACTCGGCGTTGTTCACAAAGGACTTTCTTCTACATCCGTGCACAGTTAACATTTCCTATGTGAAAGAAAATACGATTTTTGAAGATCCAATCGAACGAGTCAAATGGTATAAGGAGTATAATCGGTGATTATAGTTACATACATCAATATGTAAGCTTTATACTCGAACATTAAAAGTACGTAAGCTTTACAGTAGAACTGTAAAGATGCATAGATGACGCGTTTGTATGCAAGCTTTATACTCGAACATTAAACGCGTGAAGACTAGACACATAGATAACGCGTTTGTATGCAAAGAGAATGTGTGTTCTGTTTTCGATCAAATAAAGTGCGTTTAAACGCTCAACAAATAAATCTATTTACATGACAATGCTCGGTAAATGCGTCATTACTTCGCAAGCGACTCGGAAATCGCATTTACTTTGATGCTCGGTTGATGAAGTAAAATATGGTACGTACGTGCATCCAATATTTGTTTTGATTACAGCACTCATCTTCGGCTTATGCAGCAAACTTCCTACGAGTCAAAACAACCAATTTAAAATGTACTATTAGTATTTAGTATAGAATAGCACTCAACTGGGAATTATAACTTTTCATTTCTTTTCACTTGAAACTTGTCGTCATGTTATATTATAAATCGATTCGTCTATGAGTTTCAGTGAGTTGCGGGAAAGGTACAAAATTGTCAACATTTTTATGTAATCGATGTAGATTCATACGATGACAACTTTATAAATGTAATAAATCAAATCAAAAAATTTGCATTAAACTATCTTATAGAACGAAGTGATATCGATAGCAAATTTAAGAAAATTATCAATCAACTTCTTAATGTTGTATATAACAAAATATAGCATGAAACGTGCAAACTTGAGCTAAAAAGGAAGAGGTTCATAAAATGTTTTAACGAAATCATCTAATTTTCATAAATTTTTGCTATTTTACAAGCTTTTTCATATTTCATATTTGATGACAACGTCGAAGGTCTAAAACCTCTAGAATAACCAGTTGCACTCACATTTGCACATATATGTAAGCACATCTGTGAAACACATTTACTTCAAATTTTTCACATTTCGACTGAAATTAGTAGTTAAAGGCACAAAATGGAAGAATGAACCAAGAAATGTGACAAATGTGCCAAAGTTTGAGGTCACACTGGGTCGTAGAATGTCAAATATTTGCAAAAATCCATACAAAATCGATAAAATACATAAAATTTGTTGTCGGTTTTGTACTTATCAGTACACATTCACACATTTTTAGCTAAATTTTTTATTTTAACTGTTAAAAAATTTGTAGACACCAATTTACAATACAAAGTTGATGACACCTTGGATATTTGTGTCGAGAGAGGACAAAAAATGGTCTAAATCACAAAATTTCGGTAATTTTCCTGAAAATTGCCATCGATTCGTTACATAAGATAATTCGACGGAATTTGATTGATTGAAGCAATAAGCAGGTGGCCTAAACTGATATCCTTGTAACTTTCTCATAAGAATTTAGACAAATTGACAATACATGAAAATTGCCACAATAACATTTCCCGCTACTCCCAGTTGGTTTTGTATTACTATAGAGAGATAAATCTATTATGGATCTAAAACAAAATATTTCCTCAAGAAATAGATCAATACCAACCGGACAAATTAAATTCTTTACATGTAGATGTGTTGTAAGTATATTTTACTCATCCCCGAAGAGGATTAGATTACACCTACTCAATAACACCCTGCAGGCAAACTTACGCGCCTGGGGCATGTAGACTTTCTCACCTGGACCCTTATGTGGCGCCACTTTTGACCCCTTTTTAATTGAGACCTGCACGCCATTTTGCTAACGCCATCCGAATACTGCTAAATCTGAATGCCGTCTGTTATAACCAATATTTTGAGGAAATAAGTAGCCCTGCTAGATTGAAATTCAAAGCATGTATCCTGTTCAAGTCAATTAGTGTTTTGTGATTTGTTATTGTGTCTGAAGTTAATTATATTATGTTTTCGTAGTGGAAATTGACGAACGAAGTATTTTGTTGACTAAATATCATTTATGAAGTCACGAAAGCTGGAGTCCTCATCACATATCCATCTCCAATCGATCCTACGATTTCGCAATTTTTGTGGATGACCATTCACAACTTCACAATGAATGCATGCAGCTAACAGAAATAATGATTGACAGATTGAACTGCGAGACCAGAGCATGTAAAATGTTTTATAGGACGCATTTTTGGCTGGTACACCACCAAACATAGTTTTGGGATAACGCGAGACATTGTATTGTATGGATTCATGAGTACAATGTTTCCTCATTAGTAAGGCTATGAAAGATTTGTGCCACCTTGCTCAGCGATGTTCCCCAGTTACGACGCTCATACACTTTGCATTCCCGCCTGATAATACTTCCTCCTCAGGTCGTGGAAGTGAGGCCTACTCGCGTTGGCGTCGGCGTGAGGCGTCGTTGAGATGTGACGTGACAGTTGCGCACCTTTAAAAGAGAAGTGACCTGTCTCAACCTTCACATGGTGTCGCTGTAAAGGTTACTTCCATTTCAGGATCTGGTTTCACGATTTTACGGTTCTGCTATTTGAACTGGTCGAGGTCGGGAAACTTTACTTGGTGGTGATAGAGTCGAATTTTTATTTATTTAGGAATTCGGCCACTCAGCGGCTATGTTACAACTATGATTCTAGGATAGCCTTGTGCTACCCGCCGGTTTACACTCCTTATCGGTTTGGGGACCAGATGATTCTGCCTTGGAGGTGGCTCGATAGTCACATTGGGATTATTTCAATGAGCGAAAGCCTTTGCTTGGCGCTACAGGGTGGCCGAGGTCGACGGTTGCAGAGTGCCTCGGCCGATACCCAAACAGGAAAATCCAACGGTTTTATGAGCGTATGGCATTGCTCTTGACCGGGCTTACAATGTGGATACTTTTGTTTGTGATTGGAGGAGGTCCGCAAAGGAACTTCAAGAATTTGATGATGACTGGGTAGTACCGTAAGAAGCATGTGTACTTCGATCAGAAATGGTCGGACCTGAGCTGATAAAATCTAAAAAAAATCCTGCTCAATAGCTAAATGTTCATCGCTATCCCTAGTTATGAAAATATCAGTTTCCAGAAAATCCGGCTCTTGTTGCAAATCTCAAATTCGGACATGCGTCCGTCAGATGTAGAAATTGAAAATTACATCTATTGTGTGCTATTTGAGACCTCGCCTTCGGCTCTGACTGAAATTCACATTTGAAGTACAATTTCTGAAATTACTGCACTCGATGCACAAACCAAAATTGGTTGCTTTAATGCTTCAGTGATTTCAATTTTCGCATCTAGCACATAAACTTTAACGAGTCAGAAAATAAATCGCCGGTTTGAGCAACATTATGGTAACGTTTTAACCATTTTGTGTGAAAAGGGTAAGAGGAGTCACACCAATGCCACCAATTCCAAATTGTTGTGTCCACTAATGTGCACATATTACAGTTGTATATATATGTGTATGTAGTAGCCATTAAAGGCATTGCTAGCATTGCACAATACATTTCGTTCTTTAAGATAACACTATGAATAAAAAAGAATACAATATTCATGTGAAATGTAGCAAATGTGTGGCAGAGATATTTTTTTAGGTTCGATAATGATATTGTTAAGAATGGGACATTCACCTAAATGTATTCTAATCCGAGGTAGTAATACCGGACTGAGAATAATAAATATAAATGTAAAATGTTTCGATTGGACGCTCGAAACTTCTACACAGTCACTGAAGATAAGAAGAGCTCTAACTTTCGAAACTCTATGGAAAAGAAAATTCTATCTGAGACATGCTTTTATTATTGAAATTGTGTAACATTTTATTTTGGCTTTAAAAATGTATTTATCTACGGACTTCGACTATCGGCTGATTTATACGTAGCCCAAGGAAAGTTGTTTTCATTTTAATGAAAAAATGAAATAAAATCTCGGATCATGTTTGGGTTCATCATGATATGCTTGTGGCAACAATGTTTCAAGGTTGCGATGAAAATTGGTCCAGATTTTATTTTGGGGTTTTTATGTTAATTTTTTATTGGAGTGTGTGTATCGTGATTAATTGGGTTGAAC